>RXID01001360.1:0-13117 GCA_005019695.1 Trichopus zeylanicus subsp. travancoricus | reverse complement strand
CTGAAGCATGGGAAAAATCCCTTCAGGAGGGGTATGAACGTTCCCGAACCTCTAGCCTTGAGTATCTTGACCTTGCTTTAGTAACAAAAGTTGCCACCAATCAACTAGCTCATAACTTGTCTGTGATTTACGACAAAACCTGTATTGCATCAAGAGTTAACTTAAAGAATTTAAAACAACTCTTTGAACTGCATCAAGCTTGCACACAAGAGATCTCGAGGCTCGAGATTTCTCTGAAGACTTTAACAACTGCAATCCTAGACAGCAGGCCCCTTTCAAAACAAGAGGCCCGAGGACTCGTACTCGAGGCATTCAGGCAACAACCCCAGCAAAGAGAACCAGGCGACAGCCTTGAACGGCTGGACAAGCTTCTCCAACAGCACGAGAGGCGCACACGAAGGCCTCAGGAGGCACGAGGCAAAGTAAGGGTCTTTCGGGATCCTTACCAAATACTAGCTGAGGAAGTGCAAAAGCTTGGAGGCGATGGCCCCAGGAACCAACACCCAGTTGGTTTACAAAGGGCTACCTATCCCAGCACCATCTCCGATGTGCGAAGATCAGATTCGGGGATATCGGAGGAGCCAAAGGCACCTTCATACGGCTCAACAAACAACCAGGAGAATGGGTAGACTCCTGATGGGAAGAAACACCCCGCAAGACACACTAGAGCAGCAGATCGATCCTCAGGTGCAATTAAAGCTATCAATGCAGGAGAGAGCTGCCATAGTTCCAGCGGAGGTTCTGTACCACTCCCGGAAGGATGACGTGCACCATCGGGTGTACACACATAGATCGGAGGAGGCAATCCTCTGTGTCGACAATGACCAGGTAGACCTCCCATTCATACCGGAGGAAAGCTACCATCAACTACGGCAAAGCGGGATGCAGTACATACACCTCGGTGTGCTGCAACTTCGACTCCAGATCCTACACCGACAGGAGGTTGGTACAATGGCTCTGGTCGTCTTCCGTGCCAACCGGTGGGAAGGAAACAAAGCACTACTGGCCACGATGGAGGTGGACCTAGCAAAAGGCAGTCAACTGGTATACGTTATACCAAACGTCATGATGACTGTCACGGACTTCTACAAGCACGTACAAGTCTCTATCCTAACTAAGGGATACGAGAACTGGCAAAGTGGGGAGTCCAATTTATTAATCACTAGAGGCATGGTAGGAAGGCTCTCGAATACCCCAAACGTAGGCTTTGCCTACGAAATTCAAGGAGTCGTCGACTACCTAGCAAGCCACGGAGTACACGCCCTCCCAGGACGTAGGTACTCAGTAGAGGCGCTGCAAGGACGCAGCTGGACTGTCCGGCCAACGAAGCTCTCCGCACCGACTCAACCTGAGGAGGTCATGAGCAGGAGCCTCCTTGATGGGAGCATCTCTCTGCGGTTCGGAAGCTACAAGCCGGCAGAAATGCCAAGAAGATCCGGCTACCTCCCAAGAGATGAGGAGGCATTCAATGACGAAGAGGAGCTCAGAACTCCTCATATAATTGCCGTCCTACTGGAGGAAGATGAAGAGGAAAGTGACGACGAAAGTTACTTTCATCAGCTCTGCAAAGAGGGGTTCCCTGAAGGAGAAGGAGAGATGGAATATCCAATCAGAGCCCCAAAGTGGGATGTATATCCCGACAAGGACGAAGATCCTCCTGAAGGCAGAAGGGACGTGCTTTCCCAACAACCAGATGAAGTCTGGGACACACTAGGGGAGCCTAGTGGGAGGTACGACTACTATGTCAAATATACTCCCCCGGAGTATATCTACTATGGCCCCCCCGAACCAACTGGATAGGGAGACGAAGATGACAAGAAAGAGCCTGATAAGGAGGAACCAGCCAGCATACCTTCTGAAAAGCATAAGGAAGAAGGTAACACTTGTCCCCCTCATAATGCTAATGTTATTGCAGCAGGCATCGAAGAGGAAGTACCAGAGATGGAGTACCCTGCCCTGCGGAAACTAGCCCAAAGGCTATCTGAGAGGTTGTACACAAGTACACTAACCTCGGCAACATCTCCGAGCGGGCCGTACATGCCCCCCACAGATGCTTCAATGGAACCAGGACCCCCAGGTTACCCACCAGCGGCCAACACGACTCCAGCAATATCCAGAATAACAACGGAGTCTGGGCAGCGGAACCAAGGAAGTTGCCAAAGAGGCTTCAACAATGAAAGGTGGACCCTACCGTCCGCACAGCAGAACGAAGGAGCCCTCTTGATAATACCCGAACAGCTCGGGCTATTTGAGGAAACATTTGCAAGATGGGAAACCATCACGAGGAACCATGTTGCCGCGCAAGAATTCACTGATGCGCGAGACAAGATTGAATACATGGAAAACCTCCTAGGGGAAACAGCCAGGCTTGCATGGGTGCAATGGCGTATGCTATATGGCGAAGAATACCAAGCCATTATTGCAGCCGGAGGAGGAAGGGATGGCACTCAAAACATCCTTTCCCAGATGAGAAGGGTCTTCTCATTGGAGGATCCAGCCCAAGGTTCAACATTGGCTCAAGACACGGCATACCGGGACTTGGAAAGACTTTCATGTACAAACATGAAAGATATCCTCTTATACATGAATGACTACCTCAGGTTAGCTACCAAAACTGGAAGGTTGTTTATAGGAACGGAGCTATCTGAGAAGTTCTGGTTAAAAATGCCGGGAGACATTGGCCGAAGAATGAAGGCGGCCTTTGATCAGAGGTATCCTGGAGTAAACATCGGGGTAATACCCAGGATACTATTCGCCTACAAATACCTGGAGGAGGAATGCAAAGACGCCGCATTCAAAAGATCCCTCAAGGATCGTTCCTTCTGCAGCAAGATCCCGATCCCAGGCTACTACACCACAGAAAAGAAGTACGGGGTCAGAAAGGCGAAGACATACAAAGGAAAGCCGCACGACACCCACGTGCGCATTGAAAGAAGGAAGCACCTTGTGCGCAACAGACACTGCAAGTGCTACCTCTGCGGAGACATGGGGCATTTCGCCAGAGAATGCCCTAATGATAGAAAGAACGTAAAACGGGTTGCCATCTTCGAGCAACTAGATGTTCCAGAAAATTATGACTTAATATCTGTGCAGGAAGGAGAGGACCAGAGTGATGCCATATACAGTATCTCAGAAGGGGAGGATCCTCAGAACCTCCACAACTCCCTCTGCCCACTCATACAACATGAAGTCATATATGTCCTACAGGAACTCGAGGAAGGATGCCAACCGCAGAAAGAAGGGTGCACTAGGCATACCAACGGGCAAAGCTCCATTACCCCAACAACAAGTACTTCTCCCCTGGCACAAGAGGAGTACCCAGCAAAGCCCGTAGGAGCGGCGGTTCTAACCGCCGGAAGGGGCCCAGAGGAGAAACTACACTACCTCGCATTCAGCCTGGATGGCAAAAACTACCATCTTCATGACGAGGTACTACTGGCACCCGAATCGATATATGAAAACCCCTATGTAATTATTATCAAGGGGATTTTCCAAGACAAAGGAGGACAGGTGTCCCTCATAGGACAATGGCTGCACCGCCCAAAGGAAGCACTCACAGAAGATGGGAGTCCAAGAGAATCCAGGGATACAAGGAAACTTTTCTATAGTTTCCATACTGAGGTAGTCCCTGCAGAGAGCGTCATGCACAACTGTGTGGTTCACTACATCCCACAGGGTGAGCAAGTACCAAGGCGTACCGAGTACCCGGGATTCAGCATACAAGAACTCTACGACCACACCAACGGAATTCTCAAGGACATAGCATGTGCAGACTATGACAAGGAGCAGCAATCTGAAATCAAGCTGCTTATCAAGAAAACAAGGGAGCACCTGACAGGCTCCATGCAAAACAGATGGCCAAAGGCATGCAACACAGAACCCACAGCCGGACGACGGTGGGCACCGACACCAACGCAACTGCAGATACTCAATAGCCTTTTCCGTCAAAGTGACAGGCCCCCTAGCAAGCGACAAACACAGGACCTGACTTGGGCGCTCAGACTACATGGACCAATCTCTGAAGCCAATACCCGCAAATGGTTCATGAACAAGAGAGCGCGCGACAAGCAGACGTCGGCAATACCTACCATTGTCCCGTAGCAGGCGGAGCGTGGTGGGAAGTATAGTAGCTAATACAGGAAAGTAGGATCCTGTTGTACAGTATGTAGCAGCTATAGCTACGCAATAAAGAAGTCAAAGCCTAAGCAAGAGGACGAGCCTAGCCAAAGGACAAGCTACCAGCCTATGACAGCGACGTCTTCTGGAGTCTTCTGTAAAGGCTATGCCTTAGGATATAAAGGCTATGCCTTAGGATAAGATCTCTTTTGGAGTCTTTTGTAAAGGCTACGCCTTAGGATAAGAGGGCTATGCCTAGGACAAGACTTTCCCTTGGAGTCTTATGTAAAGGCTATAGGCCTACTCTAGTATAGGCTACTATTATGCTGATGTAAGCGCTTAGCTCATACCACCAGCTGATGTGAGCGCTTACATCACCGTGCCCTCTATATAAGGGGCACGCCTCCATTGTAAATGATCATCTTAGAAATCGCAGAAACTTGGGAAATAGCAATAAGAATCCGAGAGTTTCTCCATATCTTCTCCTTATTTCTTGTTGCTACTTTCCTCTTTGAAAAGGAGCTTCCGCGACCTCGGAAACTTCGGCGAGCATCGCCGGCGTTAGGAAGGTCGATTTCAGTAGTAATAGTAGTAATTGTAAAAGTACTTGCAGTATCAGTAGTAGCAATCGGAGTAGTGATAGTTTTAGGAAAACTAGAAGTACTGGTATTACTATAAGTAGTAGTAGTAGTTTATTGTAGTTGTAGCAGAGCAGCAGTAGAAGTAGTTGTAGTAGTAGTAGCAGTTATAGTAGTAATAGCTACAGTAGTAGTAATACATGTAGTATTTGGAGTGGTAGTCCTAGTAGCAGTAGTAGATGTAGTAGTACTCATAGTAGTAATGGGAGTATTAGGAGTAGTAGTAGTAGTACTAGTAGTAGCAGTAGTATGAATAGTAGTAGCAGCAGTAGTAGAGGTAGTAGTAGTTTTAGAAGTGGTAGTAGTTGTAGTTGTAGTAGTAGTTGTTGTTGTGGTGATAATAGTAGTAGTAGTAGTAGTAGTAGTAGAAGTAGTAATAGTAGTAGTTGTAGCAGTAGCAACAACAACAATAGTAGCTATAGTAATAGTAAAAGTAGTTGGAATTGTAATAGTAGTAGGACTCATAGTAGTAGTAATAGTAATAGTAGTACTTTTAGTAGAAGTAGTAGTAGTAGTTGTACAACTAGCTATAGTTGTAGAAGTAATAGTAGTAGTAATAGTAGAACTAGTAGTAGTAATATTAAAAAGAGTAGGAGGAGTAGTAGTAGAAGTAGTAGCAATAGTAGTGGTAGTAGTTTTAGCAGGATTAGTAGCTGTTGTAGTACTAGTAGTAGTAACAGTAAAAATAGTTGGAGTAGCATTTGTAGGAGTAATCATAGCAGCAATTGTCGCTGTAGTAGTAGTCATAGTAGTCGCTCTAGTATTAGTGGCAACAATATTAATACTAGTAGAAGTAGTCACAATAGCGATTGTCGTAGCAGTAATAGCTGTAGTAGTAGTCGCAGTAGTAGATGTTCAGTAGTAAAAGCATTGGTAGTAGTAATGGAAGTAGCAGTAGTGGTAGTAGTAGTAGTAGTAGTTGTAGTAGTAGTAGAAGAAGTAGTAGTATTTGCAGTAGCAGTAGGAGTAGTAGTGGCAGTTGTAGGTGTAGTACTTGTAGTAGTCATAGCAATACTAGTAGCAATAGTAATAGTAGTAGTAGTGATAGCAATAGTAGTAGCAACAGTAGCAGTAGTTGTGACAATAGTAGATTTAGTTATAGTAATAGCAGTTGTAGTAGTAGTAGTTTTAGTAGTAGCTGTAGGAGCAGTAGGCGAAGTAGTGGAAATAGTCATACCAGTAGTGGTAGTAGGAGAAGTAGTAGTTGCTGTAGTACTCGTAGTTGTAGTAGTAGTAGTAGTAGTAGCAATAGTTGTAGTAGTAGCAGTAATAGTAACAGCAATGGTGGTAGTAGTAATTGAAGTTCCTGTAGCAGCAATAGTGGTAGTAGTTGTAGTAGCTGTAGTCTTAGAAGTGAAAAAAAAGTGGTAGTGGTAGCAATAGCAGTAGTAGGAGCTGTAGTAGTTGTAGTAGTAGTACTAGCACTAGTAATAGCAGCTATAGTAGGAGAAGGGGGAGTAGCGATTGTAATAGTATTAAGAGAAGTAGTTGTAGTGGTTGTAGTACAAGCAGTAGTTGTTGTAGTAGTAGGAGAAGTACTAGTAGTAGTAGAAGAAGCAGTAGCATGAGTAGTACCAGCAACAGTAGAAGTAGGAATAGCAGCAACAATAGTTGTAGTAGTAGTAGTAGTAGTAGCAGTAGCAATAGCAGTATTAGTTGTTGTTGTAGTAGGAGTAGAAGTTGTAGTATTAAGAGTAGTAGTAGGAGTAGTAGTAGTAATAGTAGAAGTAGCAGTACTAGCAGTAATATTGGAAGTAGTGGCTGTAGTAGGAGGAGTAGTATGGCAGTAGTAGCAGAAGTAGTAGTACCAGTGGTAGTAGCAGCAGCAGTAGTTGTAGTAGTAGTAGTGGTAGAAGTAGTAGTAGCAGTAGTAGTAGTAGTAGTGGTGGTATTAATAATAATTGTTGTAGTTGAAATACTAGTAGTTGTAGTAATAGTAGCAATAGTGGTAGTAGTAGTTGTATTGGTAATAGTAGCAGTAGTTGCAGCAGTAATAGGGGTAGTAGTAGAAATTGCACCAATAGTAGTAGTAGCAGTAGTTGTTGTTGTGGTAGTTGTAATAGTAGTGGTGGTGGTGGTGGTAGTAGTAGTAGTAGTAGTAGTAATAGTAATAGTAATAGTAGCAGCAACAACAATAATAGCAGTTGTAGTACCAGTTGTAGAAGAAGTAGGTATAGTACTAGGAGAAGAAGTCGGTATAGCAGTAGGAGTAGCTGTAGCAGCAACAGTAGTAGCCGCAACAACAATAGCAATTGTAGTATTCACAATAGTGGTAATAGTGGGAGTAGTAGTACCAGCAGCAGCAGTAGTCATAGCAAGAGTAGCAGTGGTAGTAGTAGTAGAAGCAGTATTAGTGGCAATTTTAATAGTAGTAATAATAGTAGTACAAGCGGTATTAGTTGTACAAGTAGTAGTAAGAGTAGTAGTAGCAGTAGCCGCAGCCGTAGTAGTAGTAATGCTGGTAATAGTAGTAACAGTAGTAGTTGTTGTTGTAGTAGTAGTAGCAGCATCTACAATAATAGTAGTAGTAGTTGTAGCAGTAGCAGTAGTAGTAGTAACAGTAGCAGTAGCAGCGGCGGCAGTAGTAGTAGCTGTAGTACTCTTAGTAGTAGTAGCTGTAGCTGTAGCAGCAGTAGTAGCCGCAATGGTAGAATAAGAAGTAGTTGTTGGAGAAATACTAGTAGTAGGAGTAGTAGCAGCTGCAGCAGTAGTACTACTAGTAGTAGTAGAAGTAGTAGCAGCCGTGGCAGTAGTAGTAGTTGGGGCAACATCGGTAGTACTTGTAGTAGTAGCAGCAGTAGCAGTAGTGGTAGTAGTTTTAATAATAGCAGTAGTTGTGGTTATGGTTGTTATTTTAATAGTTGTAGCGGAAGTAGTAGTAGCAGCATCGTAGATTTAGTAGTGAAAGTAGTAGTAGTAATAGCAATTGTAGTAGAAGTAATAGTTGTTGTTGTAGTAGTAGTAGTCGTGGTGATATTAGTAGTAATACTAGTAGTAGCATCAGTAGTAGTGGCAGTAGTAGTATTAATAGGAGTAGCAGTAGTAATTGTACTATTAGTACGAGTAGCAGTAGTAATATAGTAGGAAAAGTAGTAGTCATCGCAGTACTTGTAGCAGCAGCAATCGTAGTGGTAGTTGTAGTAGTTGTGGTAGTAGTAGTAGTAGTTGTTGTTGTTGTTGTAGTATTCACAATGGTAGTTGCAATAGTAGTAGTACTAGTAGTAGTAGCAAGAGTAGTAGTTATTGTTGTAGTAGTAGCGGTAGTAGTAGTTGCATCATATGTACTAGCAGTCGTAGTAGTAGTCATAGTGCTGACAGAAGTAGAAGTAGTAGTAGTGGTAGTAGTGGTACTATTGGTAGTACTAGTAGTAGTTGTAGTATTAGTTGTAGCTGTAGTGGTAGTAGTGGTAGTACTAGTAGTAGTTGTGGTAATGGTAGTAGTAGTAGCAGCGAAAATAGCAGCAATAGTAGCAGTTGCAGTTGTGGTAGTGGTGGAAGCTGAAGCAAAGGTAATAGTAGTAGTCGTAGTAGTAGTAGTAGTAGTTGTGGCTGTTGCTGCAATAGCTGTTGTAGCTATAGTGGTAGTAGTAGTAGTGGTATTAGTGGTAGTAGTAGTAGCAATAGTAATAGTGGTAGTAGTAGCAGTAGTAGTAGCATGAGCAGTAGTAGTTATTGTTGGAGTGGTGGTACTATAACTAGTAGTAATAATAGTTGTAGCAGTAGTTGTAGCAACAATAGTAGTAGTAGTTGTTGTAATTGACGTAGTAGTAGCAGTAGTAGAAGTAGTAGAAAAACTATTAGTAGTAGCAGTAGTAGTAATAGTTGAAGCAGTAGTAGCAGAAGGGATAGTAGTAGAAGTAATAGTAGAAGTAGAAGTTGAAGTCGTAGTAGTCGGAGCAGTAGCAGTAGTTATGGCAGATGTAGTAGTAGCAGTAGCAGTTGCTGTTGTAATAGTTGTAGTTGTTGTAATAGGAGAACAAGTTGTATAAGTAGTAGTAGTAGCATTTGTTGTTGTAGTAGTAGTACTGGTAGCATTAGTAGTATTTGTTGTTGTAGTAGTAGAACTAGTAGTAGCAGTAGCAGTAGTAAAAGTAGAAGTACTAGAAGTAGAAGTTGAATTAGCAGTAGTAGCTGTAGTAGCAGTTGAAGTAGTGGTAACAGTTGTAGCAGTAGTAGCTGTTGTAGCGGTGGTAGTTGTAGAAGAAGCAGTTATAGTGGTGATAGCTGTAGTAGCTGTAGTAGTTGTTGTAGTAATACTAGTAGACGTAGTAGTAGTAGTAGTAGCAGTAGTAGTGGGGGTACTAGTAGTAGTAGCAATAGTAGTGGTGGAAGTTGTAGTAGTAATACTCGAACTAGCAGTAGTAGTTGTAGCAGAAGTATTATTAGTTGGAGTAGCAATTGTAGTAGGAGCAGTATTACTAGGAGTGGTAATGGTATTAGGAAAAGTAGTAGTAGAAGCAGTAGTATTAGTGGTATAAGTAGTAGTATTATTAGTTGTAGTAGCAGTGATAGTAGAAGTAGCAATAGCAGTATCAGTAGTTGCAGCAACTGTCATAGCTGTAGTAGTAGGCGATGGATTACGAGTAGTAGTAAGAATAGTAGTAGTTGGAGTATTGGTAGTACCAGTACTAAAAGTAGTGTTTGTTGTAGTTGTAGTATTAGCTATAGCAGTATAAGTAGTAGTTGTTGTAGCAGTAGCAAAAGTAGTAGGAGATGTAGACATAGTAGCGAAAGAAGTTGCAGTAGTAGTTGTAGTAGTATTAGTAGTAGCAGTAGTAGTAGTCATAGTTGTTGGAGCAGTAGCAATGCCAGTAGTAGTAGTTGTTGCAGTAGTGCAGTACTAGTAGCAGTAGTAACAGTAGTAGAAGTGGAAGTAGCCGCAGCAGCAGTAGCAGAATTAGTAGTAGAAGTAGCAGTAGTAATAGCAGTACTAGTTGTAGTACTTGTAGTAATAGTAGTAGTAGTGGTGGTGGTTGCAAGTAGTAATAGGAGAAGTATTTGTGGCAATAGTAGTAGTTGTAGTAGTAGTGTAGTAGTACTATACTAGTAGTAGTAGTAATAGTAGAAGAAGAGGTTGTAGCAGTTGTAGTAGCAGTAGTAGTGGCAGCTGTAGTTGTAGCACTAGAAGTAGTAGTAGTCATAATCGTAGTTGTAGTAGTAGCAGGAGTAGTGGTGGTTATTGTTGTCATTGTACTCGTTGTAGTTGAAGTTGTAGTAGTAACAGTAGAAGTCAGAGTAGTAGTAGTTGTAGTAGTAGCAGAAGTTATAGCAGTAATAGGAGAAATAGAAGCAATAGTACACGTCGTAGTAGCAGTTGTAGTAGTAATAGTAGTAGTAGTAGTAGTGGTAGTCATTGTTGTCGTATTAGTACAAGTAGTGGCTGTAGTAGTAGTAGTAGTAGTAGTAGTAGTAGTGGCAATAATAGTAGTAATAGGAGTAGTAGTAGGAGCAATAGTAGTAGTTGTAGTAGTTGTGTAGTAGTACTATAGTAGTTGTAGCAGCAGTAGTTGCAGCAGTAGTGGTAGTTGTAATAGTAGATATAGAAGTACTATTAGTCATAATCATAGTAGTAGTGGTTGCAAGAGTAGTAGTAGTAGTTGTTGTTGTTGTTATAGTCGTAGTAGTTGCAATAGTAGTAGTTGCAGGAGTAGTAGTAGTAGTAGTTGTTGTTGTTGTTATAGTCGTAGTAGTTGCAGTAGTAGTAGTGATAGTAGTAGTTGTAGTAGTAGTAGTAGTGGTAGTAGTAGTAGCAGATGTAGCGGTAGTAACTGGAGAAGTAGAAGTAGTAGTACATGTTGCAGTCACAGTAGTTGTAGTTGTAGCAGGAGTAGAAGTAGTAGTAGTAGCGCTCGTAGTAGTAGTAGTAGTATATGTTGTAGTAGTAGTAGTAGTAGTAGTAATAGCAGGTGGAGGAGGAGAAGGAGGAGCAGTACTAGTAGTAGGTGTAGTAGTAGTAGTAGTAGTAGTAGTTGAAGTAGTAGTATCAGTAGTAGACGTAGGGGTAGTAGCAGTAGCTGTAATAGTAGTATTTGTAGTAGTAGAAGTAGTAGTACTACTGTTATTAGTAGTAGTAATGGTAGTAATAGTAGTAGTTTTAGTAATTGTAGTTGTAGTAGTAGAAGTAGTACTTGTAGTTGTAGTAGTAGGAGTAGTACTTGTAGTAGTAGTAGTAGTTGTTGTGGTTGTAGAAGTAGAAGTAGAGGTAGTGGCAATAGTAGTGGTCACAGTAGTCGTAGCAGTAGTAGTTATTGCAGTAGTAGTATTGGTAGAAGCAGTAGTAGTAGTAGCAGTCTCAATAGTAGTAGTAGTAACAGCAGTAGCCGCACTAACAGAAGTAGTAGAAGTTTCAGTTGTAGTACTAGTAGTAGTATTAGTGGCAGCAGTAGTACTAATAGTAGCAGTAGCAGTAATAGTAGTAGGAGGAACAGTAATAGTAGCAATGGTAGTAGATGTATGAGTAGTAGTAGTAGTATCAGCCGCAGTGGCAGTATTTGTTGCAGTAAAAGTAGTAGTACTAGTAGTTGTAGTACTAGTAGTAATAGTAGTAGCGATTTTAGTTGCAATAGTAGTGGTAGTAGTCATTGCAGAAGTAGTAGTAGTAATAGTAGCATTAGTAACAGTGGTAGTAGTAGTTGCAGTAGTAGTAGAAATAATTGGACTTGTAGTAGCATTAGCAGTAGCAGTAGTAGTAGATGTAGTAGCAGTAGTAATCGTAGCAGTAGTAGTTATAGTTGTAGTTGTAGTAATAGTTGTAGTTATTGATCTTGTTGTTGTGCTAGTAGTAGTAGTTGTAGTAGTAGTGTCGTAATAGCAACTACAGTAGTATTAGTAGAGGTAGTAATAGTAGTAGTAGTTGTAGGAGAAGTAGTTGCAGTGGTAACATTAGTACTTTTAGTAAAAGGATTAGTTGTAGCATGAGTAGTAGCAGTAGTAGTAGTAGCAGCAGTAGTAGACGTAGTAATAGTAGTAGTAGTAGTCGTAATTGTTGTTGTAGTAGAAGTAGCAACAATAGTAGTAGTATTAGCAGTAGCAACAGCAGTAGCAGGGTAGAAGTAGACGTAATAATAGTGGTAGTAGAAGTTGTTGTTGTTGTAGTAGTAGTAGTAGTCGTAGTAGTAGTAGTAGTCGTAGTAGTAGTAGTAGTGGTAATAGGGGTAGTAGTGGTGGTGGTGGTAATAGGGGTAGTAGCAGTCGTAGTTGTTGTAGTAGTAGGCGCAGAAGCAGTAGTAGTATTAATTATAGTAGTAGTAGTAGTAGGAGTAGTAGTAGTAGTAGTAGTAGCAGTAGTTGGAGACGTAGTAATAGTAGTAGCATCAGCAGTAGTCACAGTAGTAGTAGTAGTAGTAGTAGTAGCAGAAGTAGTAGCTGTAATAGGAATAGTAGTAGTTGTTGTTGTTTTAGTAGTAGTAGGAGTAGCAGCAATAGTTGCAACAGCAGTAGTAGTAGTGGTAGTAGTAGTGGCTGTAGTTGTAGTAAATGTGGTAGTACCAATAGTTGTAGTGGTTGTAGTAGTAGGTGGAGGAGGAGAAGGTGGAGGAGGAGGAGGAGCTGTAGTAGTAGTAGTTGTAGCAGCAGCAGTAGTAGTAGTAGTTGTTGTTGTTGTTGTAGTATTAGAAGTATTAGTTGTAGTGGTAGTTGCTGTAGTAGAGATAGTAGTGGTCCCAGTAGTAGTTGTTGTTGTTGTAGTAGTAGTGGGAGTAGTTGTAGCAGTAGGGGTATGAGTTGTGGTATTCGAAGTAGTAGTAGTAGTAGTAGTTCTAGTTGTAGCATTAGTAGTAGTAGTAGCAGCAGTAGCAATAATAGTAGTAGTCGTAGTAGTAGCAACAGTAGTAGTGTAGTTGTAGCAGTAGTAGCAGTAGTTATAGAACTAGTAGTAGTTGTTGTTGTAGAGGTAGTAGTAGTAGTAGTAGCAGCAATAGTTGTAGAGGTAGTAGTTGCAGTAGTAGGAGTAGTAGTCAAAGCAATAGTTGTAGTACTAGTAGTAGTAGTCGCAGTAGTTATAGTAGTAGTAGTAGCAGTAGTAGTAGTTACAGTAGTAGTTGTTGTTGTTGTTGTAGTAGTGGGCTAGTTACAGTTGCAATAGTAGTAGTGGTAGAGGTAGTAGTAGTAGTGGTAACTGCAATAGTCGTAGCAGTAGAAGTAGCAGCAGCAGTAGTAGTAGTTGTCATACTGGTCGCAATAGAAGGAGTCGCAATTGTAGCAGTAGCAGTAGCTATAGTAGTAGCAGCAACTGCTGTAGTAATAGTAGTAGTTGTTGTTATAGTAGTAGTAGCAGTAGTAGTAGGAGTAGTGGTAGTAGAAGTCGGAGTAGCAGTAGGAGTAGCTGAAGTAATAGTATTAGTTGTAGCAGCAGTAGTAGGACT
>RXID01001359.1:97500-100478 GCA_005019695.1 Trichopus zeylanicus subsp. travancoricus | reverse complement strand
TGTAGTAGTTATAGTAGTAGTAGTAGCAGTTGTAAGAGAAGCAATAGTAGGTGTAGCGGTAGCAATAGTACTAGTCGTAGTAGTAGCAGCAACAGTAGTAGCAGTAGTAGTAGTGATAGTGGTAGTAGTAGTTGTAGTAGTAGTATTAGTTGTAATGGTAGTAGTAGTAGTAGTAATAGTACTAGATGTTGTTTTTGTAGTAGTAGTAGTGGTAATGGTGGAGGTTGTTGTAGTAGTAGTATCAATAGTAGTAGTAGTAGTAGTGGTTGTAGTAGTTGTCGTATTAGTAGTAGTAGTAATTGTTGTAGTGGTAGTAGCAATAGTAGTAGTAGTTGTTGTAGTAGTAATCCTAGTAGTAGTAGTAGAAGTAGTAGTGGTAGTAATAGTAGTAGTTGTTGTTGTTGTAGTTGGAGTCATTGTAGGAGTAGTATTAGTGTTTGTATTAGTAGTTGTAGCAGTTGTAACAACAGCTGCAATTGCAATAGCAGTGGTGGTGGTGGGTGTAGTAGTAAAAGTAGTAGCAGTAATCGTAGTAGCAGCAGTAAGAGTAATAGTATGAGTAGTACTTGTGGTAGTAGTAGCTATTGCAGGAGAATCAGGAGTAGTAGTACTAGTAGCAGCAGCAACAGGAGCAATAGTAGTAGTAGTAGTAGTAGAAGCAGTTGTAGTAGTAGTAGTAGTTGTTGTTGTAGTTGTAGTTGGAGCATTAGAAGTAGTAGTAGTAGTAGTATTACAATTAATAGAAGAGGCATTAGTGGCAGCGGTGGTAGTAGTAGTTGGAGAAGTAGTAACAGTAACAGCAGTAGTAACTACAGTGGTAGTAATTGTAGAAGTGGTAGAAGTTGTAGCCGAAGTAGCCAAAGTAGCAGTAGTAGTATGAGAAGTAGTAGTAGGATGAGTAGTAGTAGTAGTAGCAGTAGTTGTAGTAGTTGTAGTATAGTAGTAGTTGTAGAAGTAGTAGTAGTGGTAGTAGAAGCTGTACTGGTTGTCGTAGCAGTAGCGACAATAATTGTGGTAGTAGTAGTAATGGTCGCGGGAATTGCGACAACAATAATAGTATAGTATTAGTAGTTGTTGTAGTAACAGTAGTGGCAGTGGTGGTAGCAGTAGCCGTAGTTGTAGTTGTAGTAGTAGTAGGAGCAATAATAGTAGTAATAGTAATAGTAGCAGGTGTAGTAACAATAATAGTAACAGTAGTAGTAATAGTAGTAGTAATAGTAGCAGTAGTAGTAATAGTAGTAATAGTAGCAATAGAAGTAGTAGTAGTAGTAATAGTAGTAGTAATAATAGCGGCAGTAGTACTAGTAGTAGTAGTAGTAGTAGAAGTAATAGTAGTAGTAGTAGTAGTTATTGTTGTTGTAGTAGGAGTAGTAATTGTTGAAGTAGTAGTTGTAGTAATAGTAGTCATAGTTTTTGTACAACAATAGTAGTAGCAGTTGTAGTAGTAGCAGTAGTAGTAGTCGTAGCAGTAGTAATAATAGCTAAATTAGATGAAGTAGTACGAGCAGTAGTGGTAGTAGTAGAAGTAGTAGTAGCAGCTGTAGTAGCAATAGTGATAGTCGTAGTAGTAGTAGCAATACTTGTAGTGGTAGTAGCCACAATAGAATTAGAAGTAGTAGTCGCTGTAGCAGCAGTTGTAGTAGGAGTTGTAGTAGTAGCAGTAGTCGCAATAGTAGTTATAGTAGTAGTAGTACATGTAGCACTTGTAGTAGTAGCAGTAGCTGCTATAGTAGTAGTAGTAGCAGTTGTTGCTGTTGTAGTAGTAGTCACCAGAGTAGTAGTAGAATTAGTAGTAGTAGCACTAGTAGTAATTGTAGTAATCACAGTGGTAGTAGTAGTAATAGTTGTAAGAGTAGCAGTAGCAGTAGTAGTTGCAGTCATAGTAGTAGTAGTCATTGCAGTAGGAGCAGTAGTTAAGTAGTAGTAGTAGAAGTAGTAGTAGTCATAGGAGTAGTAGTAGTAGTAGTAGTAGTAGCAGGAGTCACGGTAGTAGATTTAGCAGTAGTAGAAGTAGCAATGTTAGTAGTAGTCGAAGTAGTAGTGGCAGTAGTAGTAGTTGCAGTAGTAGTCGAAGTAGTAGTGGCAGTAGTAGTCGTAATAGGAGTAGCTGCAGTAGTAGTAGTTGCAGTCATTATAGCTGCAGTAGTAGTACATCAATCAGTATATCTCAGCTATCAGATGGGCATACCTCTTGAAACCTAGAGAATGACTCATCTTCTATATTTTCCGAGATCTTATATTTCTCGATTTTTTATCTAAAAAATAAAAATATCGTACTCATTGCCTTAATATATTAATATGTATGATATTTATAGACTAAAAAAATGAGAGACAATAGATACCCAAACATCAGAGGTCTACCAATATTACACTAAAAGGGGCCGTTGGTTCGGCTGAGCACTAGATAACGAGCAAGGCATGGTAAGTTGCTTCATTTGGTTCTTGAATGGTGTGAAATACATTCTCTTCACATTTACTTTCCAATCTCTCCATTTTTTCCCAACATTTATATTATGGACTTCCTGCAATCATTCTCTACGTTTGTATTCGCTTGTAAAGTGAAAAACCAAGTTGTTAACATACATACAAACAAACAAATATAAGAAATTTGTACCACTGTAGAAATTTTACTTTGATATCTTTCCAGATCCTCTATCTGTTTGCTTCTGACATTGCTCACTAATAAGTATAAGTCAATGGTAATTTGTTACCATTCTTTGCCATGATACCCAACTAAGTAGTGAGTTTTGCTAAATTAGGACCAATGATTTGGCCATATCAGTTAGTAGTCAATTCCAACTTGTATCCCTCCATTCCCCAAACACTAACAGGCTTGCTAGGCCTATGTCATTTAATAAAAGTCATGGCACTCAAACTTGAAAAGCAACATACATTTTAAATATAACTATATAGATATATGGAACTCCGAGCTAATGGAAGACTAAATGTTCAAACCTTCTCCATGGTCTATATCTTGG
>RXID01001359.1:87500-95000 GCA_005019695.1 Trichopus zeylanicus subsp. travancoricus | reverse complement strand
ATAGTAATAGTAGTAGTAGTAGCAGTCATAGTAGCAGTAGCGACAGCAGCAGCAGTAGCCCTAATAGTATTAGGAGGAGAAGTAGTAGTAGTAGTTGTAGCAATAGTAGTAGTAGTAGTGGTGGTAGCAGTACTTGCAGTTGCAGTAGTAGTAGTAGTGGTGGTAGGAGTACTTGCGGTTGCAATAATAGTAGTAGTGGTAATAGCAGCAATAGTAGCTGTAGTAGTAGCAGTAGTTGTTGTTGTTGTTGTTGTCATAATTGTAGCAATAGAAGGAGTAGTAGTTGCAGTAGTTATAGTAGCAGCAGCAGCAGTAGTAGTAGTAAGAGTAGTAGTTGTAGTAGCAGTGGTAGTAGTAATGGTAGTAGAGGTAGTAGAAGAAGTAGTGATAGTAGCAATACTAGTAGTAGGAGAAGTAGTAGCAGTACTGGCAGAATAAGTTGCAAAAGTAGCAGTCGTTGCAAAAAGATAAGAAGTAGGTATAGTAGTAGTAGTAGCGGTAGCAGCAACAATAGCATTAGCAACAGCAGTAGTAGTATTCGTAGTTGCGGTACTAGTTGTATTAGTCGTAGTAGTAGTTGCTGTAATAGTAGTAGTAGTAGCAGCAACAGCTACAGCGGCAATAGCAGTAGCAGTAGTAGCTGTAGCAATAGTAGTAGTAGCTACGGTGGTAGTAGCAGTAGCAGTGACAGCTGCAATAGTGATAGTGGTAGTAGTAGCAGTAGTTGTAGTAGTAGTAGAAGCAGTATTAGTAGCAATAGTAATAGTTGTAGTAGCTGTAGTAGAGTTATAGTACGACGATACTAGTAGCAGTAATAGTAGTAGTAGTGCTAGTAATAGTAGTAATAGTAGTAGTAGTCGTAGTAGTAGTAGTAGCAGCAGTAGTAGAAGTAGTAGTAGTCGTGGTAGCAGCTATAGTAGTTGCAGTAGTCGTAGTAGAAGTTAGAGTCATAGCTAGAGTACTAGTAGTAGTAGCAGTAGTAGTAGTTGGAGAAGTAGTAGTAGTAGCTATAGCAACAGAAGTAGTTGCAGTTGTAGTAGTGACAGCAACAAGAGTAGCAGTACTAGTTGTAGTCATAGTAATAGCAGCAGAAGTGGTAGTTGTAGTAGTTGGGGCAACAGTGGAAGTATTAGTAGTAGTAGTAGCAGCAGCAGCAGTAGCAACAATAGCAGCAGCAGCAGCAGTAGTAGTAGTAGGAGTCCTGGTGGTAGTAGTAGTAGTAGTAGAAGTAGTAATAGTAGCAGAAGTAGGAGTAGTAATAGTCGTACTTGTGGTTGTAGAAGTATTAGTAGTAGTCATAGTAGTAGTATTAGTAGTAATACTAGTAATTGCAGCAGTAGTATTAGCAGGAGTAGTAGCAATTGTAGCAACAGAGGTAGTAATAATAGAAGTAGAAGTAGTAAGAGTGGTAGTAATAGTAGTAATAGTAGTAGCAGTAGTAGTAGTTATTGTAGTATTAGCAGTAATAGTAGTAGTAGTAGTATAAGTAGTAGTAGTTGCAGCAGCAGTAGTAATAGTAGTAGTAGCAGTAGTAGCTGTAGTAGTTGTAGTAGTAGCGGTGGCAGTTGAAGCAATAGTACTAGTAGTTGTAGCAATGGCAGTTGAAGCAAAGTAGCGTCGCAACACTAAGAGTAGTAGCTGTAGCAGTTGTAATAGTGGTAGTAGTAGCAGTTGTTGTTGTTGTACAAGTAGTATTTGTTGCAGTAGTTGCAGTAGTGGCAATAGTAGTACCAGAAGTAATAGAAGTAGTACTAGTAGTAATAGTAGAAGAAGTAGTCGCAGTAGCAGCAATAGTAGTAGTAGTTGCAGGAGAAGTAGTAGTAGAAGTAATACGTGTAAGAGAAGGAAAAGTAGTAGGAGTAGAAGTATGAGTAGAAGTTATTGTCGGAGTAGCAGTAATAGTAGTAGTAGTACTAGAAGTAGCAGTAGCGGTAGTAGAAATCATTGTAGTAGTAGTTGTAGGGTGGTAGTAAATGTTGTAGTAGTAGTAATAATTGTAATAGTAGTAATAGCACTAATTGTAGCAGTCAGAGTAGTAGTTGTAGTAGTAGTGGTAGTAGTAGTCATAGTAATAGTGGTTGTTGTAGTAGTAGTAGTAGTAGTAGCAGTGGTAGTCGTAGTAATATTAATAGTAGTAGAAGTAATAGTAGTAGTTGTTGTAGGATTATTACTCTTTGTGGCAGTTGTAGTTGTAGCGATAGCAGAAATATAGTGGTAGTTATAGTAATTGTAGTAGTAGTAGCTGGAGTAGCAGTAGTGTTAGTAGTAGTCGTGGTAGTAGTTGCAATAGTAATTGTAGAAGTAGCAGTTGGTGTAGCAATAGCAGTAGTAGAAGTAGTAGCAACAGTAGTAGTAGTACTAGTAGCAGTAGTAGCAGTAGAAGAAGTAGTAGGAGCAGCAGCAGCAGCTACAGTAGTAGTAGTAGTCGTAGTAGTAGTCGTAGGAGTAGCAGTAGTAATCGTAGCAGCAGTATAAGTCATTGTAATAATAGTATAGTAGTAGTAATAGTAATAGTAGTACCAGTAGTAGTAGGAGGAGGAGTAGTAGTAGTAGTGGTACTAGTACTCACAGTGGTAGTAGCGGTAGTAGTGGTAGTAGTAGTAGTAGCAGTTATAGAAGTAGTAGTAACAATATTAGCTGTAGTAGTAGTAGTTGCAGAAGAAGTAGTAATATTAGGAGTAGCAGTAGTAGTAATAGTAGTAGTAGAAATAGGAGTAGTAGAAGTATTAGCAGTAGCAGTAGTTGTTGTAATAGTAGTAGTAGCAGTAGTAGTAGTAATAGTAGTAGAAACAGTAATACGAGTCGTAGTAGCAGTAATAGGAGTAGTAGCAGTAGTAGTAGTTGTTGTTGTTGTTGTAGTAGTAGAAGTAGCCCAAGTAGTAGTGGTTGAAGTTGGAGTAGTGGTAGTAGTAGCAGTAGCAGTGGCAATAACAGTAGAAGTAGTAATAATATTAAGTAGTAGTAGCAGTAGAAGTAGGAGTAATAGTTATTGTCACAGTAGTAGTAGTAGTAGTAATATTAGTATTAGTAGTAGTAGTAATTGTTGTTGTAGTAGTAGTTGTAGAAACACCAATAGCAGCAGCAGTAGTAATTTTGTATTAGTAGTTGTAGTAGTAGTAATACGAGTTGGATTAGGAGGAGGTGTAGTAGTAGTAGTAGTAGCGGTAGGAGTAGTGGTTGTATCAGTAGTAAGAGTAGGACAAGTAGTAGTAGTAGTCATAGTAGTAGTAGTTGTAGTAATAGTAATAATAGCAGTAGTAGTAGGACTAGAAGTCGTAGCAGTAGCTCTAGCAGCAACAGTAGTCGTAGAAGTGGTTGTAATTGTATTAGTACTAGTAGTAGAGGTAGTGATAGAAGTAGTAAAGTAGTAGCAGTAATCATAGTAGTAGTAGTAGTGATGGTAGTAGTATTAACACTAGTAGTACTAAGACTAGTAGAAGTAGTAGTAATAGTCATTGTAGTTGGAGTAGCAGAAGAAGTAGCTACAGGAGTAGCAGCAGTAGCAGTTGTAGAATTTGTAGTAGCAGCTATAACAGTAGTAGGATTAGGAGTAGCGGTAGTAGGAGCAGGAGTAGGAATAAGTGTAGAAGTAGTAATAATAGCAGCAGTGGTCGTGTAAGTGGTAGTAGTAGTAGTAGCAGAAGGAGAAGTGATAGTGGTAGTAGGTGTAGGAATAGTAATAGTAGTAGCATAAGTAGTATGAGTAGTAGTAGTAATTCTGCTGCTACTACTACTACTACTATTGCTATAGCTACTACTGCTGCTGCTAGAACTACTGCTACTGCCTCTACTTCTACTATTGCTACTGCTGCTGCTTCTACTGTGGCTACTACTACTATTGCTAATATTACGGCTACTATTGCTACTACTTCTACTACTACTACTTCTACTGCTTCTACTTCAATGGCTAATACTCCTATTGCCGCTGCTACTATTGCAATAATTGCTATTGCTACTACTGCCACTACAATTACATATACGACCGCTACTACTACTACTTCTACTGCTACTATTACTACTAATACTGCTACTGCTGCTTATACAGCTACAACTACTACTATTACTACCAATACTAATTTTACTATTATTACAATTGCTAATACTAGTGATACTACTAAAAATACTACTACCACTACTACTACTTCAACAACAATCACTACTACTACTAGTACTATTGCGACTACTATGAATACTATTACTGTTGCTGCTATTACTACTATCGCTATTACTACAAAAGCTATTGCCGCTGTTGTTTTACTATTGTTGCTACTACTACTACTATCACTACTATTATAACTACTACTATCACTACTACTTAAACTACTACTACTACTACTACTAGTACTACTACTACTACAACTACTATTACTAAAACAACAACTACTACTACTACTACTACTTCTACTACAACTACTACTAGTTCTACAATCACTACTACTATCGCTACAGCTTCTACAAATACTATTACTAGTACTTATACTACTACTACAAGTTCTACGACTACTACTACTACCGCTACTACTTCTACAAATATTACTACTACTACTTCTACTACTACTACTACTTCTACTACCTCTAGTACTACTACTACTACTACTACTTATACCACAACTACTACTTGTACTACTACTAATACTACTACTACTACTACTACTACTACTACTTACTACTACTACTACTTACTACTATTGCTACTACTACAACTATTAATACTTCTGCTACTACAATTACTACTACTACTGCTACTATAGCTACGGCTTCTACTGCTACTACTATTACTACTTCCACTACCAATATTACTACTTCTAATGCTATTACTGCTGCTGCTGCTGCTACAACTTATACTACTACTACTGCTGCTGCTACTACTGCTCCTACTACTACTACTACTTCTACTACTATGACTACTTCGATGACAACTACAACTACTTCTACGACACTGCTACTTCTACTACTACTACTACTAAAGCTACTCCTTCTACTACTACTACTACTACTACAAATACAGCTACTACTGTTGCTGCTACGACTTCTACTACTACTACTACTGTTACTACGACTACTGCTGCTGCTATTACTACTATAACTACTGCTACTTCAACTACTACTCTTGCTGGCACTACTTCTACAACTTCTGCTACTGCTATTGAAGCTACTACTGATACCACTACTACTACTGTTGCTGTTGGTACTACTACTATTACTACTACTATTAGTAAAACTGCTACAACAACTATGGATATTAACACTACTACCGTTACTACTGTTGCTGCTACTACTACTACTACTACGACTACTACTACTTCTACTTCTACTACTGCTACAACTACAACTACAATTATACTACTACTTGTTCTACTACTACTACTACTACTACATCTGTTACAACTACCACTCCTACTATTGCCGGTACTACTGGTACTACTTCCACTACTACTACTATTAGTACTACCGCTTTTGCTACTACAACTTCTACTGCTGTAGATACAACAACTACGACTACTACTATGGCTACTACGGCTACTTTTGCTATTACTGCTACTACTACTACTATTACTACTAATATTCCAATTGCTACTACTACTACTATTACTACTACAATTACGGCTACTACTATAACAACTACAACTGCCACAACAACTACTTCTACTACCACTTTTCCCACAATAACAACAACAACTACTTCTCGTACTGGTACGACTGCTGCTACCACTACCACTACTACCTCATCTACTGCTACTGCCTCTACTACTACTTTAGTTGCTACTGCCACTACTGCAACTACCATAACTACTGCTACTGCTACAGCTATTGGTACAACTAGTACTACCACTGCTACAACGGCTACTACTACTACCACTACTACTGCTACTTCTACTGTCATTATTGCTGCAACTACTACTAATACTACTACTGCTATTACTATTATGGCTATTGCTATTGCAACTACTACTACTGCTACTACTACTACTACTACTACTACTTCTGCTTCTATTACTACTGCTACTACTACCCCTACTACTACTGTTGTTACTACTACTGCCCCTACTACTACTACAACAACAACTGCTACTACTATTACACTACTACTATTACTTTAACTCATATTACTTCTGCTCATACTACTACTACTGCTGCTACTGCTACAACTGCTACTACCACTAATACTGCTACTACTACTACTACTACAACAACTACTACAACAACTACTGCTACTACTACTGCAACTATTGCTACTACTGCTGCTACTACTACAAATCCAACTACTACTACTAATACTACTGCTGCTGCTACTCCTGCTACTACTACTTCGTTTCCAACAACTACTACTTCTACTACTAGTACAGGTACTACTGCTAGTATGATTACTACCACTACAGCTACTGCTACAATGACTACAACTACGGTTAATACCACTGCTACAACTACTGCTACTACTACCATTACTATGACTGCTAGTATTACTACTACTAATATTGGTACTATTACTACTACTACTACTATGGCAATTAACACTACTATTGCTATTGCTGCTGCTATTGTAGCTGCTGTTGCCAATACATCTAGTACAACTACTACTACTTCTCCTACTACTTCTAGTACTTTTACTACTACCACTACAACTATACTACGACTGCTTCTACTTCTACTACTACTACTTCTACTACAACTACCACTGCTACTACTACTGGTACTACTGGTGCTACTTTCACTTCTACTACTATTAGTACTATTGCGTTTGGTACTACTGCAACTGCTACTACTACCACTACTACTGGAGATACAACAACTTTGACTACTACTATGACTACTGTTACTACTTCTGCTACTACTGTTACAACTACTATTACTACTATTACTACTACTATTACAACTATTGCTACTAGTACTATTACTACTACACCTACGACTACTACTACGACAACTCCACTTGCGACAACAACTACTACTACTAGTATTTCTCCAACAATAACAACAACTACTACTTCCCATACAACTATGACTACTGCTACAACTACTACTATTACCTCTTCAACTGCTACCGACGCTACTACAGCTGCAATTGGCTCTACTGCTATTATTGCTCCCACTACTGCTACTACTACTTCTACAGCCATTGCTGCTACTAGTACTACTACTACAATGATTACTAATGCTACTTCTACCGCTATTCCTGCTGCTACTACTACTAATACTACAGCTGCTACTACTATTACGGCTACTGCTACTGCAACTACTACTACTGCTACTACTACTACTACTACTTTTACTTCTATTTTTACTACTACTACTACAACTGCTACTATTGCGGCTACCACTACTGCAACTACTACTACTGCAACAACAACAACTACTACTACTACTACTACTACTACTTTAACTACTAGTACTTTTACTCTTACTACTGCTGCTGCTACTATTGGTCAACTGCTACTCCTACCGCAACTACTAATACTGCAACTATTGCTACTACCACTGCTACTTTTGCAACTAGTACTC
>RXID01001359.1:12500-82500 GCA_005019695.1 Trichopus zeylanicus subsp. travancoricus | reverse complement strand
ACTACTAATGCTACTACTACTACGACTGCTACAGCTATAACTATTACTACTATTACCATTATCACCACAACTACTATAACTACTACAACAATTACAACTCCTGTTCCTACTACTGCTACTACTGTTGCTACTAATACCACTACAACGACAACCACTATGACCACTATTACTACCATTATTACTACTACTACTACGACAACTACTACAACTGCTGCTACTATCGATTCCGCTACTAGAACAACTACTAATACAACCGCTGCTACTACTACTACTACTAATACTATTGCAACTACTACTGCTTGAGCAATTTCTACTACGACTGCTACCCATAGGGTTACTTCTACAACCCCAGCGACCAGTTCGGCTACCACTATTCTTGGTACTACTACTAGTAGAACTACTACTACCACTACCACGGTTACTACCACTACTTCTACTACTATTACTACTACTACAACTACAACTACTACTACCACAACAACAATAACAACAACAACTACTACAACTACTTTTACTATTATTACTACTACTACTACATCTTCTACTACTACTACTACTCCTAATACGCCTACTACAAATACACTATTACTAATAATACTACTACTTTTATTAGTATTACAACTCTTATTATTACTACTACTATTACTAATAATATGACTACCACTACTGCTCTTGCTACTATTGCTGCTGCTGCTGCCCCTACTACTACTACTACTACTAATACTACTTCCACTCCTACGACTACTACTACTACTACTACTACTACTACTACTACTTCTATTACTACTTCTACTGCTACTCCTACTACTACTACTACTGTTGTTCCGACTAATACTCCTACTACTACTCCAACAACCACAACAACAACAACAACTATTATTACTGCTATTACTACAACCACTACTACAATAACAACTACAACTTTGACTACTACTACTACTAGCACTTCTGCTACTGCCACAACTATTACAACTACCAATACTACTATTACAACAACTACTACAACTAATACTACAACCACTACAAATACTATTACTGCTACTGCTACTGTGACCACTACTATTACTCCTAACACACCAACTACAACTACTACTATTACTACTATAACAACTACTATTGCCACAACTACTACTACAACTACTATTACTAATACAAATACTACTACTACTACTACTACTACTACTAAAGCTACTACTACAACTACTACTACTGTGCTACTTCTACAACTACTCATACTACTGCTACTACTGCTGCTACTTCTACAACTACTCATACTACTACTACTGCTGCTACTACCACTATTGGTACTTCTACTACTTCGGCTGCGAATGATACTACTACTATAACTGCTACTAATCCTACTGTTACTACTAGTACTATTACTACTGCTACTCGCACTCCTATTACTAAACCAATGACTAATCCTACTACTACTCCAATCACTACTACTAATAATACTATTACCACTGCTACCACCACCACCACCACCACCACCACCACGACTACTACTACTACTACTACTACTACTACTACTACTACTACTACTACTACTACTACTACTACTACTACTACTACTACTACTATTACTACTACTACTACTACTACTACTACTACTACTTCTATTACTACTACTACTACTATTATTGCTACTGTTGCTAATACTTCTACTGCTACTCCTACTACGAATCCTACTATTCCAACAACTACTCCAACTACTACTACTACTACTACTTCAACTAGTATTACTACTATTACTACAACTACTACTACAACAACAACTACTATTTCTAATACTATTACTACTACTACTACTACTGTAGCTGCTACTGCGACGACTGCTACTAGAACTACTAGAACTACTTCTACTACTAGTACTACTACTACTACCACTTCTCCTATTATTACTGCTACTACAACTACTACAACTACTATTACCGCTACTCCTACTCCTACTACTACTATTACTCCTAATACACCTATTACAACTATTACTATTACTACTACCACTGCTACTATTGCTACTTCTGCTACTACAACTATTATTATTATTATTACTACTACTACTACTACTATACCAACTGCTGCTACATCTACTACTACTACTTCTACAACCATTACTGCTACTATTGCTACTATTTCTACAGCTACTCGTACTGTACTATAGCTGCTGCTACAACTGCTACTACTACTATTGCTATTGCTACTTCTACTAGTTCCTGCTGCTAATCCAACTACTACTCCAACTGCTGCTACTACTACTCATCCTAATACTACTACTACCATTACTACTACTACTCCTATTGCTACTACAACTACTATTGCTACTACTATTACTACTGCTTCTCCTACTCCAATTACTAAACCAACGACTACTCCTACCACTACTACTACAACTATTACTTCTTCTACTACTACTACTACTACTACTACTACAACTCCTACTGTAGCTACTACTTCTACACCTACTACAACTACTGCTAACGTGAATACGACTACTGCAGCAATGCAACTACTTCCCCTACTATTGCCACTACTACTAGTTCTACTAAACTACATTTGCTGCGATAACAGCTATTACTAATGCTGCAATAGCTAAAATAACTGCTACTGCTACTACTACTATTAGCACTACTACTACTACTCCTCTTCCTCCTCCTACTACTACTACTATTGCAACTAATACTAGAGCTACTACAACTACTACTACTCCTACTATGACTACTTCTGCTACTACTATTACTACTCCTACTACTACCACTTCTGCTACTACTTCTACTACTATTGCTGCTACTGCTACTACTACTTCTACTAGTATTACTTCCACTACTACTGTTGTTGTTGTTGCTGCTGCTGCTACTACGGCAACTACTACTACAACTACTATTGCTACTACAACTACTATAACTATTAGAACTACTACAACTGCTACTGCTGCCACTACAGCAACTGCTAGTACTACTTTTGCAACTACTACTACTACCTCTATTACTACTACTACACCTACACAAACTACTACTATTACTACTACCAATACTAGTACTATTGTTACTACTACTACAACAACAACAACTACTACTAGAGCTACCACTACTACTACAACTACTACTACTACTCCTCCTACTACTACTATGAGTGCTACTACTGTTACTGCAACTACTACTACGACAACTGCAACTACTGCTACTACTACTACAACTACTACAGCTACTGTTACTCGAACTATTACTATTACTAAAACTACTTGTACTTCTACTACTACAACAACTACTACTGCTGCTACTCCTACTACTAATGCTACTATTGCTACAACTACTACTACCACCGCCACTACTACTACTCCAACTACTACACCAACTACTACTACAACTACTACAACTGCTGCTCCTACTACTACTACTACTACTACTACAACCACTATTACTACTGTTGCTCCTACTGAAACTACTACTCCAAGTACTACTACTACTAATACTACTACCACTACTTCTACTATTAGTACTACTACCACTACTTCTACTACCACTACTACTACTCCTAATACACCGACTACAAATACTATTATTATTACAAATATTACTGTTGTTATTACGACCGCTACTAGTACTACTACTACTACTCCTCCTACTACTCCTAATACTATTACAACTACCACTCCTACTACTACTATTACTAATACAATGACTACCACAACTACTCTTACTACAATTGCTACTACTAGTACAACTACTGCTACTACTACTACTGCTACTACTCCACCTCCTCCTCCTACTGCTACTACTAATGCTAATACTACTTCTATTACTACTATTACGACTATTACTGCTACTACTGCTGCTACTTCTACCACTACTCCTACTACTACTCCTACTGTTCCTACTACAACTCCTACTACTACTACTCCAACGACTACTACTACCATTACAACTATTACTACAACAACTACTTCTACTACTACTGGTAGTCATACTGCTACAGCAGCTGCTACTGCCACAACTGCTTCTACTACTGCTACTACTACTAGTACTACTACTACTACTATTACTACTACTACTACGACTACTACAACTACTATTATTGCTACTACTACTCCTACTACAACTATTACTCCTAATTCACCCACTACAACTACTACTATTACTACTACAACCACTACTATTTTTGCTACTAGTACTACAACTACTATTATTATTACTACTACTACTACTACTCCTGCTACTGCTGCTGCTACGACTACTACTACTAATGCTTCTACTACTATCACAGTGACTTGTGCTACTACTTCTATAGCTTCTCGTACAACTACTCCTATTACTAGTACTACAACTCCCATTACTACTACTACTACTACTACTACTACAACTGCTACTACTTCTGCTACTACTACTATTGCTACTGCTACTACTACTACTTCTGCTATTAATCCTACTTCTGTTCCTACTTCTACTACTACTCCTACTCCTACAACCACTACTGCTATTACTACTAGTACTACTACTAGTACTACTACTATTACTACGGCTACTCCTACACCTATTGTTAAACCTATGACTACTACTACTACCACAACAACAATAATTTCCTTTGCTACTATTACTACTACCACCACGACTATTACTACTACAACTCCTGCTACTACTACTACTTCTACTATTACTATAGCAACTACTACAACAATAACTGCTAATGCTACTATTACTGCTACTACTACTACTACTACTACTAAAGTAAATTCTGCTACTACTACAACATAACTACTTCTGCTATAATTATCGCCGCTACTAGTGCTACTATAACTACATTTGATGCAACTACTGCTACTACCGCTGCTCCTGCTCTTACAACTACTACTGCTGCTACTGCTCTTGCAACTACTACTATTGCTACTGCTATAATGACCACTACTGCTACTACTACTACGAGTAGTACTACTCCTTCTACTGTGACAAGAACAACGACTTCCTCTGTGACTACTGACACTAATGCTACCACTACTACTACTTGCACTACTACTACTACTACTACTATTACTACTACTACTACCACAACAACAACAACAACAACAACAACTACTAGTAGTACTTCTACTACTACTAATACTAATACTACTACTATGGCTACTACTACTAAAACTACTACTACTACTGCCACCACCACCACCACCACTACTACAACTACTACTACTACACTAATACTACAATAACTACTACTATAACTATTACAACTACTACTGCAAGTACTACTATTACTACTACTATTACTTCTACTCCTACAACTTCTATTATTACTACCACTACTGCTGCTACTACTCCTAGTACTACTAGTCCTACTAATACTACTGCTGCTACTAACGTTACTACTACTACTTCTACTACTTCTACTACTATTTCTCAAACTTCTCCTACTATTACTATAATTACTACTACTATTACTGTTGTTGCAGCTGCTGCTACTACTACTATTACTGGTATTTCTATTACTACTGCTACTACCAGTACTTCTCTAACTTGTCCTACTTCTACTCCTACTGCTATTACAATTACTATTACTATTACAACTACTGCTACTACTAATACTACTACTATTACTACTACTATAACAACAACTATTGCTACTACTACTTCGACTACTGCTCCTACACCTATTACTACTCCTACTACAACAACAACAACAACAATAATAATAACAACAACTATTACTACAACTACTATCGCTATTAACACTGCAACACCTATTGCTATAATGACAACTACTGCTATTGCTAATACGACGACTACTACTACTACTTCATAAACTACTACAACTACTGCTACTACTACTACGACTAGTACTTCTGCTGCTGTTACTCGTACTACAAATACTACTACTACTACAACAACTGCTGCTCCTACTACACTACTACTATCACTTCATAAACCACTACTACTACTACTTCTACTACTACTATTGCAACAAACCATACTCCTACTACTACTACTATGACTACTACTGCTACTACTACTGCACTACTACTACAACAACTACTACTTGAATTACTACTACCCCTACAACTTCTACAACTACAACTACTAATACTACTGTTGCTACTACTACCACTACTACTATCCCTACTATAACTACTGCTACTCATACTACTACCAATAATTCTACTAATACTACTATTAATTCGACAACTGCTACTACTACTACTACAACTATTACTACTACAACTATAATTAAGAAAAATTCTCCTACTACAACTACTAATATTGCTAGTACAACAACTACTATTACGCTAAAAATTTTACTACTAGTACTACTAATACTACTGTTACTCCAACTACCACTACTACTACTAAAACTACTACTACTATTACTACTACTACACATACAACTACTACTACTGCTATTACTAGCACTACTATAACTAGAACTTCTACTTGTACTACTACTACTACTACTAGTAGTACTATTATTGCTGTTGCCGCCGCTGCTGCTACTGCTACAACCACCACCACCACCACTACCATAGCTACTACTGCTTCTACTACGGCAACTATTACAACTACTACTGCACCTGCACCTACTACTACTACTACTACTACTACACCTACAATCATTTCGACTATAACTACTACTACAACAACTACTACTACACCTATATCTGCTACTACCAACACCTACTACTACTACAACTACCACTACTTCAACTACTACTACTACTTCTGCGGCAACTACTACTGCTACTATTACTGCTACTACACCAACACCTAATACTACTGCTACTACTGCTACCAATAGTACTACTACTGCTGCTGCTGCTATAGCTATTACTACTACTTCGACTACTACAACTAATACGATGACTACTATTACAACAACTACTACTCCAGCTGCTCCTACTCCTACTACTACTACTACTACTACTATTACTACTACTACTCCTCCTACTACTACTACTAATACTACTTCTACTACTACTACTATTCCTACTACTACTACTACTACTGCTGCTACTACGATGACTACTACTACTACTACTACTATGACTAGTATTTCTACTACCTTTGCTACTACTACTTCCACTAGGACTACTACTGTTAGAACTCTACTACCTACACTGCTACTATGACTACTACTACTAGTACACTACTACTACAATAACTACTACTACTACTCCTACAACTACTACTATGACTACTTGAACCGCAAAGAGAATGAGGAAAAAGGCTTGGCAGAAACTCACAGATCACTCTGCACTTTACTCAGAAGTATTTCTCAGAAACTCAACCAATTTCTCTGGCTTCCTGACCTTGTTTATTTCTGAACTTATCGCTCCCTTTTAAAGAGGGAGCTTACACCCAGCAGATGCGATAAGCTCGCATCTTCTTTATTAAAGTATCTTTTACAAAGGCGCTTTTCAGAAGCTGCCAAAAGCTACTTTAAGAAAGCTACTTTACAAAAGGCACTTTAATAAAGCTGCCATAACTTTACACCTAAGCTACGGCCTTGTCTGGGCTGGGCCGGCTAGTCTTGGACTCGTCGGGCTGAGCTTCTTGGGCTGGGCTTCCTCATGTGGGCTGAAGCGATCTACTCTCCACCACACTTCTGTTGAGGAGCTGCTTTACTTTACAGATATGCTACGGCCTTGTCTGGGCTTGGCCGGTTATTCTTGGTCATGCTGGGCTTGAGCTTATTGCGCTGGGCTGCCTCAAGTGGGCTGAAGCGATCTACTCTCCACCACGCTTCTGTTGAGGAGCCGCTTTACTTTACAGATATGCTACGGCCTTGTCTGGGCTGGGCCGGTTATTCTTGGACTTGCTGGGCTTGAGCTTATTTGGCTAGGCTGCCTCAAGTGGGCTGAAGCGATCTACTCTCCACCATGCTTCTGTTGAGGCGCCGCCCGGTGTGATTGGGCCTAATGGGTATCAGGGGGGTTCGTGACAGGGTTGTCGGCCAACTCCAACTTGGGCCTTGGCCTTTCTTGTAGTAGAAAGACTGCCTCACTGGGGATGATTGCCTACAGTATGTGCTCTAGTGTTCCTTCTTCCCCTTCAGAAATGCTGAAGATGGCGTCGCTTTGCACTTCTCCTTCCTGCACGAATAGAACATCATAATCTGCAGGGAGGGTTAGTTGCTCTAGGATTGCCATTCTTCGGACATTTCTCTTATCATTTGGGCATTCCCATGCGAAATGCCCTTCTTGCCCACAGAGGAAGCATTTGCACTTTCGATTTCGGATTAGGTGTTTCTTCTTTTCTATCCGGATGTGTGTTTCATGGGGTTTTCCTCTGTATGTAGTGGAGTACCATATCCCATACTTCTTCAGTAGTTGCAACAAAGGCTCAAATTTCTTCCGGAAGGACTCCCTTCCCTTCTCCAGGTTGTAGTAGACTGACTCCTTGATGTCAAGGTATTCATCCTCCTCCAAGTCCAGCTCCTCTTGGGCTACTGCTACTTCTATGCGCACCCCTCCCTGCATAGCCCGAATGAAATTGCATCCAATAATCATTTGGAGGCCATCTCCGAACTCCATTCGGAAGCTATAAGTATAGGGGATTCGGAAGGTATTGTCCCCGATGTAAATTTTCCCTTCCTTTAGGCGCTTGTCCACCGTTTATCAGGAATTGATTCCACTGAAGTGAACTGTGAAACATTTCTTTTCTATGGCCTCCTTCTGGATGGATGCCTCATCTACACAGCATGTCATTGCTCCTGTGTCCAATATTGCTCGAACTCGGAATCTGGGAAGTCCAGGGATGTCAAATTCGATTTGCATGTTGTACAGCATATTCTTGACCATCCTTGGGCCCGCTTGTTGTTGCGCTCCCCTTTGCTCCCATGTAGAGGCTTTGAAGATTTGTTCCTGCATTAGCACTTTAGTATTTTCTTCCTCTGGGCAGATTGCATTTCCTTTTGCCTTTTCCAACTCTGCTACCTCTAGTTCCCTTTGGTCATGCTGGAGCTCCTTTTGCAATGCTAGCTCCTGTAGTTTCCCTTTAAAACGCTCGACCTCCCCTTTTAGCCGCTCAATCTCTCCCTCGCACCAAGAGATGTAATATTGTTGTTCTTTTCTTAGCTGTTGCGGGAAGAACGGGGCTGGTGTCGTCGGAGCTACTGGAACCTGGCTTTTAAAGTAGTAAGGGCCACAGAGATTGCAAGTTGTTACCTTACACTTGCTGCAGTGGATACGTGCCCTTTGTAAAGACTTTCTTATACAGCAAGAGCATCTTTCATGTTGTGGCTGTACGACGTCATTATGCTGCCAATTATGTAGGCAGTTCATTTGTTCATCAGGCAATTTGACCTACGGGCGATACCCACCTTCAATTTCTCCCAGCATGAGGATTTTGAGTTCTTTCTCTTCAGAAGTAGTGTTGCCCTTTTGAAGGCAACCTAGGTCTTCATCTGGGTAGTCATCCCAGATCGGCTCATCATCCGGGTAATGATCCCAGATTCGATTATCCTGTATGGGGTAATCCATAGCCCCTGAATAAATAAAGTTGCCCTCCTATAGAGTTTCAAAGTAAGATTCCATCCAGTTATCATGTTCTTCCAAGAAGAGATCTACGGACCGAGGTACAGAGGCCCCTGGGCGTGCATCCTCTGCATAGACTTCCTCAGGGATTCCATGATACCGGTTGGTATTACCTACTGCCCTATGTTCAGTCATCATGTGTTTGGAAAGACAGTAATTGGATGAGATTAACACGCTTGGTTAAGGTAAGGTCAAGGTATTCTAGGTTTGCGGTTCGGGAATTGTTATACCATTCTTGTATTGCTCTCTCCCAAGCTTCTGACATTTATGCTACCAGATTTACTACAAGCTTCTACCAGGCAGTTCCTATCCAGGTTTAGGTAGGGTAGTTCCTCGCTAGGTTAAAACTTTCTAGGATCACACAGGTGTGCCCTTGGGCTTACTCATGGCCACACGCCTTACTGCCAAGTGAGGACCTATTCTTTTTCCTATCAGTTCATCACCCAAAAAGCATAATACCCATAACCCTTGCCTGATTAGCATAATACCAAGTAGAAACATGATAGTTCATATGAAAGCATGTAAATCATAAGCACAGAGAAGAACATAAACAAGTATGGCAAAACAACTCCACCCCCTAACCTTTCATACCTTAACCTTGAAACTCTCTACTCACAAGCCATATCTTCTTTAACTAGCTCTAATACCAGAATAAGATACGTGCGGAGTTATGTAAAATGCAAAGAGAATAAGGACAAAAGATTGGTAGAAACTCACATATCACTCTGCGCTTTACTCAGAAGTATTTCTCAAAAGCTCAACCGATTTCTCTGGCTTCCTGACCTTGTTTATTTTTGAACTTATCGCTCCCTTTTATAGAGGGAGCTTACACCCAGCAGATGCGATAAGCTCGCATCTTCTTTATTAAAGCATCTTTTACAAAGGCGCTTTTCAAAAGCTGCCAAAAGCTACTTTAAGGAAGCTACTTTACAAAAGGCGCTTTAATAAAGCTGCCATAACTTTACACCTAATCTATGGCCTTGTCTGGGCTGGGACAGCTAGTCTTGGACTCGTCGGGCTGAGCTTCTTGGTCTGGGCTTTCTCATGTGGGCTGAAGCGATCTACTCTCCACCACGCTTCTGTTGAGGAGCCGCTTTACTTTATAGATATGCTACGGCCTTGTCTGGGCTAGGCCGATTATTCTTGGACTTGCTGGGCTTGAGCTTATTGGGCTGGGCCACCTCAAGTGGGCTGAAGCGATCTACTCTCCACCACGCTTCTATTGAGGAGCCGCTTTACTTTACAGATATGCTACGGCCTTGTCTGGGCTGGGCCGGTTATTCTTGGACTTGTTGGGCTTGAACTTATTAGGCTGGGCCGCCTCAAGTGGGCTGAAGCGATCTGCTCTTGTGAGAGTAGATCGTTTCAGCCCACTGGAGGCGGCCCAGCCCAACAACTCAGGCCTAGACAAGTCCAATAGCTCAGCCCAGCAAGTCCAAGAATAACCGGCCCAGCAGACGAGGTAGTAGCCTATGTGTAAAGTTATGGCAGCTTTAATAAAACGCCTTTTATAAAGTAGTTTTACTTTAGTAAAGTAGCTTTTGGCAGCTTTTAGAAAGTGCCTTTGTAAAAGCTACTTTACATAAAGCGGATGCGAATTTATCGCATCTGCTGGTGTAAGCTCCCCCTATAAAAGGGAGCGATGTGTTCAGAAATAACATCTTCGGAAGTAGAGAAGAATTTGCCTAAAGAATTCCTTAGCAAAGTGCAGAGTGATCTGTGAGTTTCTGCCAATCTTTTCTCCTTATTCTCTTTGCGTCTCTTTGATATTCCTGGCGATTCTCATTCTGGTATCAGAGCATCGTTTCTCTAGTATCAGGGATCTATACCCCCAAGGAAGCAAGCCCGAGAGTTATAGGTAATAAAACCCCAAGATTAAGACTTACTTGATTGAAGAAATAGTATCCCTTCGGTTTCTCTTTCATCATTCAAGAGGCTGCGAGGCTTCGCCAACTGAGAACACAAAGGGAATAGTTTTTATTAAGTCTGAAATATTTGCCATGAGGTTTCTCTTTCTACTACCACTACTACTACTACTATGACTACTATTACTAGTACTACTACTCTTACTACTACTACTGCTACTGTTTTTGCTGCTACTCCTACTACTACTTCTACTACTACTTCTACTACTACTACTCTAACTACAACTACTACTATTATTACTACTACTACTACAATTACAACTACTACTATTTCTACTACTATTATCAATGCTTCTCCAAGTCATGTTACTACTACAACTACTCCTACTACTACTACTACTACTAATACTCCTATTACTCAGACTACTACCACTACTACTGCTGCTGCTACCGTTGCTACTGCTACAACCACCACCACCACTACTGCTGCTGCTGCTACTACTATCGCAACTAGTACTACTACTACTACACCACCTGCACCTACTACTACTACTACTACTACTACTACTACTACAACACCTACAACTATTTCTACTACAATTATAACTACTTCAACTACTACTACAACTACACCTACCACTACCTACACCTACTACTACTACTACAACTACTACTACTTCAATTACTACTGCTACTTCTGCAACTACTACTACTACTACTGTTACTACTACTACACCTACACCTAATACTATGGCTACTATTGCTGCTGCTGCTGCTGCTACAGCTGCAGCTGCTATAGCCATTACTACTACTACAACTACTACTGCTAATACGATAACTACTATTACAACAACTACTACTCCTGCAGCTCTTACTCCTACTACTACTACTAATACTACTCCAACTACTACTACTATTACTACTTCTACTATGATTCCCACTACCACTACTGCTATAACTACTTCTACTCCTACTACTACTACTACTATTCCTACTACTACTACTATGACTGTTGCAGCTACTACTACTACTACTACAACAACTGCTACTGCTACTATAATTACTATGACTATTATTTCTACTACCATTGCTAATACTACTTCCACTAGGACTACTACTATTAAAAGTTTCCTACCTCCACTACTACTATGATTGCTACAGCTACTACACTACTACTATAACAACTACTAATATTACTCCTACAACGACAACTACTACTCCTACTATTACTACGACTACTACTACTGCTACTATGACTACTTGTACCGCTTCAACTAGTACTACTGCCACTACTACTACTACTATGATTACTATTACTACTACTACTATTACTACTACCACTACTACTACTTTTGCTGCTACTCTGACTACTACTTCAACTAGTACTACTACTCCTCCAACTACAACTACTACTATTATTGCTACTACTACTCCTACTATTACTACTACTACTATTACTACTACCATTATTATTGCTTCTCCAAGTCCTGTTACTACTCCTACTACTACTACTACTACTAGTACTACTACTAATACTCCTATTACCCAAACTACTACTACTACTACTACTACTACTACTACTACTACTATTCCTACTCCTATTACTACTTCTAGTACTTCTACTACAACTACTAGTACTTCCACTACTATTACGATTACTTGTACTAGTACTACTATTACTACTGCTGCTGCTACTACTACTACTACTACTACTAATAATAATAATAATAGTAATAATACAACTACTACTTCTTCTACTACTACTGCTACTATGACTGCTATGACTACTACAACTACTACTATAGCTTCTATAATAATAAATACTACTACTACTAGAGGTACTCCTACAACAATAACTACTCTGACTACTACTACTACTATGACTACTGCAACAACAACAACTACTATTGCTACTACAACTACTACTACTCCTATAATAACTACTCCTACTCCTACTCCTACTACTACTAGTACAACTACTAATACTACTACTACTCGTTCGACTACTACTACTACTCCTACAGCTACTACTACTATTCCTACAACTATGACTATTACTACAACTACCATAATTAATACAAATTCTCCTACTAGTAGTAGGTGTAGTAGTAGAAGTTGGTCTAGGAGTAAGAGTAGTAGGTGTAGTAGTAGTAGTAGCAGTAGTAGTACTACCAATAGTAGTAGGAGTAGTAGTAGTAGCAATTATTCTAGTAGTAGAAGTAGTTGAAGTAGTAGTAGTAGTAGTAGTAATAGTTGTAGTAGTAGTTATAGTATTAGTAGTAGTTGTAGTAGTTGTTGTAGTTGAAGCAGTAGTGGTAGTTGCAGTAGGGGTAGTTGTTGTAGTAGGAGCGGTAAAAGTAGTAGGAGTTGCAGCAGGAGTAGTAGTAGCAATAGTAGCAGGATTAGTTGGAGTAGTTGTAGCATTAGTAGTAGCAGTAGTAGTAATAGTTGTAGTAGTAGTTATAGTATTAGCAGTAGTTGTAGTAGTTGCTGTAGTTGAAGCAATAGTGGTAGTTGCAGTAGGGGTAGTTGTTGTAGTAGGAGTGGTAAAAGTAGTAGGAGTTGCAGTAGGAGTAGTAGTAGCAATAGTAGCAGGATTAGTTGGAGTAGTAGTAGCATTAGTAGTAGTAGTAGTAGTCGTAATAGTAGTAGAAGTAGTAGCAATAGTAGTTATAGTTATAGCTGTAGTAGTATAAATCATAGTAGCAATAGTAGTAGTAGTAATATGACTAGTAGTAGTAGCAGTAGTAGTAGTATCTATAGTAGTAGTAGCAACAATAATAGGAGTAGTTGAAGTAGCAGAAGTAGTAGTGATAGTAGAAGTATTCATAGTACTAGTAGTTGTAGCATAATAGTTGCATTAGTAGTAGTAGTAGTTGCAGTAGTAGTTGGAGTAGTAGTCGTAGAAGTCGTAGGAGTGTTGGGAGTAGTAGTAGTAGTAGGAGTAGTAGTTGTAGTAGCAGCAGCAGCAGCAGTAGTAGTTATGGTAATAGGAGTTGTAGTAGTAGTATTAGGTGCAATAGTATTAGTAGTAGTAGTAGCAGTAGCTATAGTTTCAGTAATAGTAGTAGCAATAGTAGTAGAAGTAGTAGTAGTAGTTGTTGTAGTAGTAGTAGTTATAGCAATAGAAGTAGCAGTGGGAGTAATAGTAGGAGTAGGAGTTGGAGTAGTAGTAGTAGTAGTACTAGTAGTCATAGTGGTGGTAGTAGTAGTAGTTGTAGTTGTAGTTGTAGTAGTATTAGCACTGGTAGTTGTAGTAGTAGTAGGAGGAGGAGTAGTAGAAGTGGCAGTAGTAGTTGTTGCAGGAGGAGGAGTAGTAGTAGTAGTGTTGGTAGTAGTTGTAGTATTAGTAGTAGTAGTCATAGCAGAAGTAGTAGTGGTAGTGGTAGTAGCAGTAGTAGCAGTAATAGGACTAGTAATAGCAAAAGTAGTAGCAGGACTAGAAGTCATAATAGTAGTTATAGTCATGGTAGGAGTAGTTATAGTAGTAGTAGTATTAGTAGTAGTAGTAGTATTTGTTGTTGTAATAGTAGTAGCAGTAGCAGCAGTAATAGTCGTAGTCGTAGTGGTAGTAGTATTAGTAGTAGTAGTAGTAGTGGAAGTAGTACTACTAGTAGTAAAAGTAATAGCAGTAGTAGTAGTACTACTACTACTACTAGTACTAGTAGTACTTGTAGTAGCAGAAGTAGCAGTGTTAGCAGTAGTAGCAGTAGTCATAGTAGTAGTAGTAGTCGTGGTAGGGGTAGTTATAATAGTAGTAGTTGTTGTTGTAGTAGTAATACTACTAGTTGTTGGAGTACTAATAGTGCTAGTAGTAGTTGTTATTGTAGTTGTGTAGGTACAGTAGCAGCAGCAGTAGTATCAGAGGTAGTAGTAGTAGTAATAGTTGTAGTTGTAGTAGTACTAGTAGCAGTAGTAGTAGCAGTAGTAGGAGTGGTAGCAATAGTAGTAGCAATAGTAGTAGCAGCAGTAGTTGTCATAGTAGTAGTAGTAGTAGCAGTTGTTATAGTAGAAGAAGTAGCGGTAATAGTAGTAGTACTAGTAGTAGCAACAGTAGTAGCAAAAGTCCAACTAGAAATAATCATAGTAGTAGTAGAAGTAGTAGGATTAGTAGTAGTTGTAGTAGTTGTGGTAGTAGTAGTAGTGGTAGTAGGAGTAGTTGTAGTAGTGGTGGTTGTAATAGAGGTAGTAGTTGTCATAGAGGTATTAGCAGTAGTAGTGGAAGCAGTAGTAGGAGTTGTAGTAGTAGCAGCAGAAGTAGTAGTGGTAGTAATCATAGTCATAGTAGTAGCAAGAGAAGTAGTAGTAGTAGTTGTTGTTGTAATCGTAGTAGTAGCAGTACTAGTAGTAACAATAGCACTGGTAGTAGTAGCAATAGTAGTTGTTTAGCAGAAGTAGTAGCATTAGTACGAGTAGTAGTAGTGGTAGTTTTAGTAGTAGTGGAGTTAGTGGTAGTAGTAGTAGTAGCGGCAGCTATAGTGGTAGTAGTGATGGTGGTAGTAGTAGTAGTAGTTGTTGTAAATGTGGTAGTACTAGTAGTTGTAGTGGTAGTTCTAGCAGGAGGTTGATGATGAAAAGGAGGAGCAGTAGTTGTTGTAGCATTAGTAGTAGTAGTAATAGTAGTAGTAATAGTAGTAGTAATAGGAGTTGTAGTAGTAGTAGTTGTTGTAGTAGGTGTAACAATAGAAGTAGTAGCAGTAGTAGTAGTAATTGTAGAAGCTATAGTAGCATTAGTAGTAGTACTAGTAGTACTAGCAGCAGCAGCAGTAGTAGCAGCATTAGTAGTAGAAGCAGTAGTAGTAGAAATATTATAAATAGCATTAGAAGTTGTAGTGGTAGTAGTAGCAGCAGTAGTTGTTGTTGTAGTAGTAGTAGTTGTAGTAGGAGTATTACTCATAGTAGTAGTACGAGTAGTAACAGTAATAGTAGTAATTGTAGTAGTAGTAGTAGTAGTAGTAAAAGGTGTAGCGGTAGTAAATGTAGAAATTTTAGTTGGAGTAGTGGTAGTAGTAGCAGTAGTTATAGTAGAAGCATTAGTAGTGGTAAGAGTTGTAGGAGTAGTAGTAGTAGTTATAGCAAAAGTAGTAGTCGGAGAAGCTACTGTAGTAGTAGTAGTAGGAGAAGTAGTTGTAGTAGGAGAAGTAGTAGTAGTAGCTGAAGTTGCAGTTACAGTTGCAGTAGTAGTAGTAGTATCAATTGTAGTAGTAGTAGTAGTAGTAGTAGCAACTGTAGTAATTACAGTAGTAGCTGAAGCAGCAGCCACAGGAGCAGCATAGGTAGAAGTACTAGTCATAGTCGTTATTGCAATAGTAGCGGTAGTAACAACTGTAGCATTAGTAGTTGTAATAGTAATATACATAGCAGTAGTTCTAGTAGCACTTGTACTAGTAGTCATAGTAGTAGTAATAGAAATAGTAGCAATAGTAGTAGCAGTAGTAGTAACAAAAGTAGTAGCAGTAGCACTAGTAGTTGTAGTAGCAGAATTAGTAGCAGTAGTAGTTGTAGTATTTGCAATAGCAGGAGAAGTAGTAGGAGTAGTAGAAGCAGCAGCAATAGTAGTAGTAGTAGTAGGAGGAGGAGGTGTAGTAGACGCCAAAGTTGAAATGGCAGTAGTAATACTAGTAGTAGTCGAAGGGGTAGTAGTAGTAGTAGTAGCAATACTAGTAGATGCAGTAGCAACAATTGTAATAGTAGTAGCAGCAGCAGCAGCTGTTGTAGTAGTAGTAGCAGTACTAATAATAGTGGTAGTAGGAGTAGTAGTTGCGGCTATAGTAATAGTAGTAGTAGCAGATGCGTAGTAGTAGTAGTAGTAGTAGTAGGAGCAGTAGTAGTAATAGTAGCATTAGTAGTAGTTATTGTTGCTGTTTCCGTTGTAGAAGAAGTAGCAGTTGTTGTAGCAGTAGTAGTTGTTGTTGTTGCTGTAATAATCATAATAGTAGTAGTATTTGGAGTAATCATAGCAGTAGTAGTAGCTTGAGTGGTAATTATATTCATAGTAGTAGCAGCAGTAGGAGTAGTTGTTGTTGTTGCTGTAGCAGTTAGAGTTGTCATAGCAGTAGTACTAGCTTGAGTGGTAATTGTATTCGTAGTAGCAGCAGCAGCAGTAGCAGTAGTAGTAGAAGCAGTAGCTATAGTATTAGTTGTAGTGTTAGTAGTAGTAGTAGAAGGAGGAGGACTAGCAGTAGCTATAGTAGTAGTAGTAGTACTTGTATTAATACTAGTCGTAGTACTCGTAGTAGTAGTAGTCGTCGTAGTACGTATAGTAGTAGTAGTCGTATTAGTACCAGAAGTAGTAGTAATAGTATTAGTAGCAGAAGTAGTAGTACTAGTAATAGTACAAGTAGTAGTAGTAGCAGTAGTAGTAGTAGTAGTAGTAGTAGCAGTAGTAGTACTACTACTAGTAGTAGTAGTAGTAGTAGAAGGACTAATAGTAGTAGTAATAGTTGAAGTAGTGGTAGTAGTAGTAGCAGTTGTAGCAACAACAGCTACATTAGTAGCAGGAGTGGTAGGAGAAAAAGTTGTAGGAATAGTAGTTGTTGTAGTAGTAATAGTAGGAGTAGTAGTAGTCGATGGAAGAGTAGAAGTAGTAGTAGTCGGAGTAGTAGGAGTAGGCGTAGTAGTAGAAAAAGTCGGTGCAGGAGTAGGAGTAGTAGTAGTAGCAGTTGTAGGAGTAGGATTAGTAGTAGTAGTCGTAGTTGTTATTGAAGTAGAAGTAGTATTAGTAGTAGTAGTTGTAGTAGTTGTAGTATTAGTTGCAGTAGTATTAGTAGTAATAGTAAGATTAGGGGTGGGAGTAATAGTAATTGGGGCAGTGGTAGTAGTAGTAGTAGTAGTGGTAGCACTAGGAGTTGGAGGAGTAGTAGCAGTTAAACAAGCTATAGAAGTAGTAGCAGTAATAGGAACTGCAATAGTAATAGTTGTGGTAGTAGCAGTAGTAGCAGTACTAGTTGTAGTAATAGTCATAGCAAGAGCAGTAGTAGTAGCTGTACTAGTAGTAGTAGTGGCAGCAGTAGTAGTGCGAGTAGTAGTAGTTGTAGTTATTGGAGGAGTGGCAGGAGTAGGAGTTAGAATAGGAGTGGCAGTATGAGTTGTAGTAGTATAGTAGTACTAATAGGAGTAGTAGTAGTTGCGGTACCAAGAGTTGGAGCTGTAGTAGTAGTCGGAGTAGTAGTAGTAGTTGAAGTAGTAGTAGTAGTTGTAGTAGTTGCAGTAGTAGCAGCAGCAGTAGCAGTTCTAGTTGTTGTAGTAGCAGTAGTAGTAGTTATGGTAGTAGTTGTAGTAGCAGTAATACAAATAGTAGTAGTTGTTGTTGTTGTAGTAGTAATGGGAGTAGGTGTAGGAGTAGGGGAAGTAGTAGGAGCAGTAGTAGTAGTAATAGTAGTTGTAGCAGTAGTATTAGTAGGTGGAGGAGGTGTAGAACGAGTAGCAATGGAAGTAGTAGCAGTAGTAATAGTAATAGCAAAAGAAGTAATACCAATTGTAGCAGTAGTCGTAGTGGTAGTAGAGGTAGTAGTAGTAGTAGCTGTAGTAATCGCAATAGTAGGAGTAGTAGTTGTAGTAGTAGTAGTAGTAGTAGTAGTAGTAGAAGCAGTAGTTGCAATAGTAGTATTAAAAATAGTAGTAGTAGTGGTGGTAGTAGCAGTAGTAGCAGAAGTAGTAGTAGTAGTAGTAGTAGTATTAGTAGTAGAAGTAGTAGGAGGAGGAGTTGTGTTAGTAGTTCTAGTAGTAGAAGTAGTTGCAATAGTAGTAGTAGTAGTAGTAGCAGTTGTAGTAGTTGTTGTTGTAATAGTAGCAGTAGTAGCAGTGGTTTTCATTGTAGTAGTAGTAGTAGGAGTAGTAGTAGTTTGAGTAGTAAAAATATTAGTTGTAGTTGAAGTAGTAGAAGCAGCAGCAGCAGCAGTAGTTGTATTAGTAGTCATTGTAGTAGTAGTAGCAGCACTAGTGGTAGTAGAAGTAGAAGTAGTAGTACTAGTATTAGTAGGAATAGTGGTAGTGGTAGTAGTAGTAGTGGCGGTAGTAGTTGTTGTAGTGGTAGTAGTAGTAGTTGTTGTTGTTGTTGTTGTTGCTGTAGTAGTAGTATTAGTTGTAATAGCTGATGTAGTAGTTGTCATAGTTGGAATAGTTGTTGTAGAAGTAGTAGTAATTGTAGTAGTAGCAATAGTACTTGTAATAGTATTTGTAGTTATAGTAGTAACAGTAGCAGTAGTAGTTGTAATAGTAGTAGTAGCAGTAGTATTAATAGTATTAGTAGTATTAGTCATAGAAGTCATCGTAGATGTAGAAGTAGGAGTAGGTGTTGGAATAGGAGTAGGACTAGGAGGAGTAGTAGTAGTAGTAGTAGTAGTAGTAGTATTAGTAGGAGTAGTACTAGCAGTAGTATGAGTAGGAGTAGGAGTATGAGTAGTAGTAGCAATAGCGGGAGTAGGAGTAGTTGTAGTATTGGCAGGAACCCGAGTAGTAGTAGTAGTAGTTGTTGTTGTAGCAGTAGTTGTAGCGGTAGTCGTATTAGTTGTAGTAGTAAGTGTGGGAGTAGGAGTAATAGTAATTGGATCAGTGGTAGTTGTAGTAGTTTTAGGAGTAGCAGTAGTAGTACTAGTAGTAGTTGTAGTAGAAATGGGAATAGTAGTGGTAATAGTAGTAACGGTAGTAATATTAGTTGCAGTAGAAGTAGCAGTGGTAGTAGTAGTAGAAGTAGTAGCAGTAGCAGTAAGAGTAGTAGTTGTTGTAGTTATTGTAGCAGTTGTAGTAGTTAGGGTAGTAGTAGGAGTAGGAGTTGTAGTAGAAGTGGCAGTATGAGTTGTTGTAGTTGTAGTACTAGTAGGAGAAGTAGTAGTAGCAGTAGCCGGAGTAGAAGTAGTACTAGTAGTTGGAGGAGGAGGACGACGACGAATAGTAGTAATAGTAGTCATACAAATAGGAGTACGAGTGGTAATAAGGGTAGAAATAGTAGTAGTAGTAGGAGTGGCCATAATAGCAGTAGTTGGAGTAGTCGGAGTGGTAGGCGCAGTAGTGGTAGCAGTAGCAGTAGTAACAGTAGTGGTAGTAGTGAAAGTAGGAGTACTAGTTGTAGCAGTATTGGTAGTAGTAGTATTAGTAGTAGTAGTAGCAGCAGTAGTAGTACTAGCAGTTGTAGTAGCAGCAGCAGTAGTAGTAGTGGTAATTGAAGTAGAAGTCATAGTAGCTGTAGTAGAAGTACTAGAATTTGGTATTGTAGTAGGGGTAGGAGTAGGAGTAGGAGTTGGAGTAGTAGTAGTAGTAGTATGACTAGTAGTAGTAGTAGTAGCTATAGTAGTTGTAGCCATAGTAAAAGTAGTAGTCGTAGTAGTTGTAGTTCTAGCAGTGGTAGTAGTAATAGTACTAGTAGTAGGAGTACAAGGAGTAGTAGTAGTATTAGAGGTAGTAGCAGTAGCAGTAGTAGTAGTAGCAGAAGTAGCAGGAGTAGTGGTAGTAGTAATAGTAGTAAAAGTAGTAGTAGTTGCAGTAGTAGTTGTAGCAGAACTAATAGTTGTAGTAGAAGTAGTAGTAGTAGTAGAAATAGTAATAGTAGTAATAGTTGTAGCAGTAATAGGAGTAGTAGTAATTCTAGTAGAAGAATTTATAGTAGGTGTAGTTTTAGGAGTAGCAGTTGATGCATGATTAGTAGTAGTAGCAACAGCACTGGTAGTAGTTGTAGTAGTAGTAGTAGTAGTATTGGGAGGAGGAGGAGGAGGAGGAGGAGGGGTAGTAGTAGCAGCAGTAGCAGTAGTGCCAATAGTAGCAGTAGTAGTAGCAATGGTAGTTGTAGCATTAGTAGTAGCACTAGTTGTAGTAGTAGTTGTTGTTGTTGTTGTAGAAGTAGTTGTGATTGTAGTTGTATTAGTAGTAATACAAATAGTAGGAGTGGCAATAGTAGTAGGAGTAGTTGTTTTAGTGATAGGAGTAGGTGTAGGAATTAAGGTAGTAGTAGTAGGAGTAGTAGTAGTAATAGTAGTTGTAGGAGTGGTAATAGTAGTAGTCGGGGTAGTAGGATTACCAATAGAAGTAGTAGTGGAAGTAGTAGTAAAAGCAATAGAAGTAGTAGCAGTAGTGGCAGCAGGAATAGTAGTAGTAGCAGTAGTAGTAGTAGTAGCAATAATAATAGCAATGGAACTAGTAGTATTGATAGTAGTAGAAAATGTAGTAGAAATAGTAGTAGTAATAGTAGTAGTAGTGGTAGTAGTAATAGCAGTAGTTGTGTTTATAGTAATAGGTGTAGTAGTAGTAGTAGTGCAAGTAGTAGCAACATTAGTAGTAGTCGTAGTTGCAGTGGTAGTTATAGTTGTTGTAGTAGTAGTAGTAGTAGTAATAGTAGTTATAGTAGTAGTAGTAATAGTTGAAGTACTTGTAGTAGTTGTAGTAGAAGTAATAAGAGTAGTAGTTGTAGTAGTAGTAGTTGTTGTTGTTGTTGTAATAGATGTAGGAGTAGTAGAAGGAGGAGGAGGAGTTGCAACCGCAATAGCAGCAGTGGAAGTAGTTGTTGTAGTTGTTGTAGTAGTAGAGGTAGTAGTTGTACTAGTAGTAGTAGTAAAAGTAGTAGTAGCTTTAGAAGTAGTTGTATTAGTTCTTGTAGTATTCATAGTACAAGTAGGAGAAGTAGTAGTAGTTCAAGTAGTAATTGTTGTGATAGGAGTTGGAGTAGGAGAAGTTGTAGTACTAGTAGCAGTAGTAAAAGTAGTAGTAGTATTAGAAGTAGTTGTACTAGTAGTTGTAGTGGTAGCAGTACAAGTAGTAGTAGTAGTAGTAATAGGAGTTGGTGTAGGAGTAGGGGTAGTAGTAGTAGCAGTGGTAGTAGCAGTTGTAGTAGTAGCATTAGTGATAGTGGCAGTACTAGTCATAGCAATAGTAATAATAACAATAGTAGTAGTAGTAGTAGTAGTGGTAGTAATTGTTGTTACAATAGTAGTAGTAGTTGTAATAGTAGTAAAAGAACTTGTAGCAATAGTAGTTGTAGTAGTAGTAGTATTAGTAGTAATTGGTGTATTAGTAGTAGTAGTTGTAGTAGCTATAGTAGTAGTAGTAGTTGTAGTAGTAGTAGTAGTAGTAATAGTAGTAGCAGTAGTAATAGTATTAGTAGTTATTGTTGTAGTTGTGGTACTAGTAATAGCTGCAGTAGTGGTAGTTGTAGAAGTAGTAGGAGGTGGAGTCATAGTTGTTGTTGTTGTTGCAGTAGTATTAGTAGTTGTAGTAGTGGGAGTGGTAGCTGCAGCATCAGCAGCTATAGTAGTAGTAGTAGTTGCAGTAGTAGTAGTAGTAGTAGCAGCATTCGGAGTTGCAGTCGTAGCATCAGCAGCTGTAATAGTTGTTGTAGTAGTAGTAATACCAGTATTGGTAGTAGTAGTAGTAGTAGTAGTAGTAGTAGTAGCAGCAGTAGTAGTAGAAGCAGCAGTAGTAGTACTAGTAGTAGTAGTTGTTATTATAGTAGTAGTAGGAGTAGTAGTAGTAGTTGTAGTAGTAGAAGTAGTTGCTGTAGTAGTGTAGTAGTAGCAGCAGCAGTTGTAGTAGTAGTAGAGGTAGTAGTAGAAGAAGCAGTAGTTGTAATAGTAGTAATACCAGTAGTCGCAATAGTGGTAGTGGTTGTCATTGTAGTAGTAGTATTTGTCGTAGTAGAAGCAGTAGGAGTAGTAGTTGTTGCAGTAGTGGAACTAGCAGTAGTTGTAGTAGTTGTATTAGTAGTGATTGTGGTAGTAGTATTTTTAGTAGTGGTAGTCGTAGAAGTAGTAGTACTATTATTAGTGGTCGTAGTAGTATTTGTAGTAGTAGTAGTAGCAGCAGCAGTAGTATTAGTAGTAGTAGTACTAATATTAGTAGTAATAACAAATGTAGTAGTTGTCATAGTAGGAATAGTAGTTGTAGAAGTAGTAGTAATAGTAGTAATGGCACTAGTACTGGTATTAGTAATTGTTGTAGTTGTAGTAGTAGTTGTAGTAGTAGTTGTAGTAGTAGTTGTAATAGAAGTAGTAGTAGTATTAGTAGTATTAGTAGTAATCGTAGTAGCAATAGTTGTAGTTGTAGAAGTAGGAGTAGGGGTTTGAGTGGGAGTAGTAGTAGTAGTAGTAGTAGTAGTAGTAGTAGTAGTAGTACTAGCAGTAGTATGTGTAGGAGTAGGAGTAGGAGGAGTAGTAGCAACAGTAGGATTAGGACTAGTTGTAGTAGTGGTAGGAGCCGGAGTAGGAGTAGTAGTAGTAGTAGTAGTTGTAGTAGTAGTTGTAGCTGTAGTGGTGTTAGTTGTAGTAGTATTTGTAGCAGTAGTAAGAGTCGGAGTAATAATAATTCGAGCGGTGGTAGTTGTAACAGTAGCAGTCAGTCGGAATTGGATTAGGAGTAGTAGCAGTTGTATTAGTAATAGAATTAGTGGTAGTAGTATTAGTGGCAATAATAGTTGTTGTTGTAGTAGTAGTGGTAGTAGTAGTACTAGTGGTAGTTGTAGTAGCAATGGGAATAATAGTGGAAATAGTAGTAATAGTAGTAATAGTAGTAGCACTAGTAGCAAGAGTAGTAGTAGTTGTACTTGTTGTAGCAGTTGTAGTTGTCGGGCGAGTGGTAGGAGTAGGAGTTGGAGTAGATCTGGTAGTATGAGTTGTAGTAGTTGTAGCACAAGTAGGAGTAGTAGTAGTAGCAATAGCAGGTGTAGCAGTTGGAGTAGAAGTGGCAGTAAGAGTTGTAGTAGTTGTAGTACAAGCAGGAGCAGTAGTAGTAGCAGTAGCAGGAGTAGGAGTAGTGGTAGTTGCAGTAGTAGGAGGAGGAGGAATAGCAGTAGTGGTAGTCGTAGGAGTAGGAGTATGAATGGAAATAAGAGTAGTAGTAGTAGTAGGAGGGGCCGTAATAGCAGTAGTTAGAGTAGTAGGAGGAGTAGGCGCAGTAGCAGCAACAGTAGTAGCAATAGTAACTATAATGGTAGTAGTTATAGTAGGAGTACTAGTAGTGGTAGTATCATTAGTAGTAGTACTAGTAGTAGTAGTAGCAGCAGCAGCAGTAGTAGTAGCAGTTGTAGTAGCAAGAGTAGTAGTAGTAGAAATAGTTGTAGTAGTATTAGTAATTGCGGCTGAAGTCGTAGTAGCTATAGTATAAGTAGTAGCATTTGGTATAGTGGTAGGAGTAGGAGTTGGACTTGGAGTAGTAGTAGTAGTAGTAGTAAGATTAGTAGTAGTAGTTGTAGCCCTACTAGAGATGGTAGTCGTAATAGTTGTAGTAGTAGTAACTGTTGTAGTAGTAATAATACTAGTAGTACGAGTACAAGGAGTAGTAGTAGTATTAGAGGCAGTGGCGGTAGCAATAGTAGCAGTAGTAGAAGTAGTAGCAGTAGTAGTAGCAGTAGTAAAAGTTGTAATAGTAGCAGCAGTAGAAGTAGTAGCTGAAGTAGTAGTAGTAGTAATAGTAATAATAGTAGTAGTAGTAGTAGCTGTAATAGGAGTAGTAGTAATTCTAGTAGCAGAAGTAATAGTAGGTGTAGTTTTAGGAATAGCAATTGGTGTATTAGTAGTAGTAGTAGCAGTAGCACTACAAGTAGTAGTAGCAGCAGCAGTAGTAGTAATTGTAGTAGAAGGAGGAGTAGTAGTAGCAGTAGTAGCAGTAGTGGCAGTAGTAGTAGTAGTAGTAGGGGTGGCTGTAGTAGCAGTAGTAGTAGCACTAGTAGCAGTAGTAGTAGTACTAGTAGTAGTTGTAGAAGTAGTTGTAATTATGGTTGTAGTAGTAGTAATGCAAATAGTAGGAGTAGGAGTAGTTATAGTAGTAATAGGAGTAGGTGTAGGCTTTGGGGTAGTAGTAGGAGCAGTAGTAGTAGCAATAGTAGTTGTAGGAGGAGGAGTAGTAGTAGTATTCGGAGTAGTAGGAGTAGCAATAGAAGTAATAACAGCAGTTGTAGTAAAAGCGGTAGAAGTAGCAGCAGTAGTGGCAGTAGCTGTAGTGGTAGTAGCAATGGTAGTAGTAGTAGTAATAGTAATTGCAATAGTAGGAGTAGTAGGTGTAGTAGTAGTAGTAGTATTAATATTTGTAGAAAACGTAGTAGTAATAATAGTAGTAGTGTTAATAGTGGTAGTAGTAGTAGTAGTAGTAGTAGTAGGAACATTAGTAGTAGTCGTAGTCGCAGTGGCAATATTTGTAGTAGTAGTAGTACTAGTAGTAGTAGTAGTAGTAGTAACTGTAGAAGTAGTTGTTATAGTGGTAGTTATAGTAGTAGTAGTAGTATTAGATGTAGTAGTAGTAGTAGTAGTAGTAGTAGTAGTAGTAGTAGTTGTTGTTGTTGTTGTTGTTGTTGTTGTAATAGAAGTAGGAGTAGTAGTAGTAGTAGTAGGAGTTGCAGCCGCAACAGCAGCAATGGTAGTAGTTGTTGTAGCTGTAGTGGTAGTAGAAGTTGTAGCTGTACTAGTAGTAGTAGCAGTAGCTGCAGTAGTAGTAGTTGTAGTATTATTAACAGTAGTAAAAGTAGTAGCAGCATTACAAGTAGTTGTACTAGTTGTTGCTGTAGTCGCAGTACAAGTAGTAGTCGTAGCAGTAGTAGTACAAGTAGTAGTTGTTGTAATAGGAGTTCGTGTAGGGGAAATAGTAGTACCAATTGCAGTAGTAAAAGTAGTTGCAGTATAGAAGTAGTTGTACTAGTAGTTGTAGTAGTAGCAGTACATGTAGTAGTAGCACTAGTGGTAGTAGTTGTAATAGGAGTTGGTGTAGGAGTAGGGGTAGTAGTAGGAGCAGTGGTTGTAGTAGTAGTAGGAGGAGGACGAGCAATAGTAGTAGTAGTAGGAGCAGTAGTAGATATATAAGTAGTAGTTGTAGTAGCAGTAATAGTAGAACTAGAAGTAGTAGCAGGAGTAGTAGTAGTTGTAATAGTAGTAGTAGTAGTAGCGTTAATGATAGTGGCAGTACTAGTCTTAGAAATGGTAGTAGTAATAATAGTAGTAATAATAGTAGTAATAGTAGTAGAAGAACTATTAGCAATAGTAGTAGTAATATTAGTAGTTGTGGTTGTAGTAGTAGTATTAGTAGTAATAGGTGTATAGTAGTAGTAGTAGTTGCAGTAGTAGTAGTAGTAGTAGTAGTAGTAGTAGTAGTAGTAATAATAATAATAATAATAATAATAATAATAGTAGTAGCAGTTATTATTTTAGTCCTAGTAGTTGTAGTAGCGGCTGTAGCAGTAGTAGTGGTAGTTGTAGAAGAAGCAGGAGGAGTCATAGTACTAGTTGTTATAGTGGTAGTATTAGTAGTAGTAGGAGGAGGAGGAGTTGCAACTACAGCATCAGCAGCTGTAGTAGTTGTTGTAGTAGTAGTATTAGTAGTAGTAGTAGTAGTAAGAGTTGCAGCCGCAGCATCAACAGCTGTAATAGTAGTAGTTGTAGTAGTAGTAGTACCAGTATTGGTAGTTGTAGCAGTAGGTGTAGCAGTAGTAGAAGTAGAAGTAGTTGTAGTACTAGTAGCAGTAGTAGAAGTAGTTGTTGTAGTAGTAGTAGTGGTAGTACAAGTAGTAGTAGTAGTAGCGTTAGTAGTACCAGTAGTTGTCGTAACAAGAGTTGGTTTAGGAGTAGGGGTAGTAGTAGAAGCAGTGGTAGTAGTAGAAGTAGTAGAAGTAGCAATGGAAGCAGTAGCTATAGTAGCAGTAATAGTAGCAGTAGTAGTGGTAGTTGCAATTGTAGTAGTACTAGCAATAGTAATAGTAGCAGTAGTAGTTGTTGTAGTAATAGTAGTAGTACCCGTAGTAATAGTAGTAGAAGTAGTGGTCACAATTGTAGTAGTAATATAAGTAGTAGTTATGTACAAGTAGTAGTAGTAGTAGTAGTAATAGGTATAGTAGTAGTAGTAGTAGTAGTAATAGGTATAGTAGTTGTAGTTGTAGTAGTAGCAACAGAAGTAGTCGTTGTAGTAGTAGTAACAGTAGTGGTAGTAGTAGAAGAAGTAGTAGTAGCATTAGTAGTAACGGTAGTAGTAGTAGCGGTAGTAGCAGTAGTAGTAGTTGTTATTGTTGTAGTACAAGTAGTATTACTAGTAGTATTAGTTGTTGTTGTTTTAGTAGTAGTAGTAAGAGTAGGAGTTGGAGTAATAGTAATTGGAGCAGTGGTGGTAGTAGTAGTAGTAGTAGGAGTAGTTGTTGGAGAAGTCATTGGAGTAGGATTAGTAGCAATTTACTAGTAATGGAAGTAATAGTGGTAGTAGCAGCTGCAATAGTAGTATTTGTAGTAGTAGTAGTAGTAGTAGTAGTAGTAGCAGCAGCAGCAGCAATAGGAGTGGTAGTGATAACAGTAGTAACAGTAGAAATAGTAGTTGAAGTAGCAGTAGTAGTGGTAGCCGTAGTAGAAGCGGTAGCAATAGTAGGAGTAGTAGTGGTTGTAGTAGGTGTAGTTGTCATAGCAGTGGTTGCAGTAGGAGTTTTAGTAGGAGTGGCAGTCCTAGTTATAGTAGTGGAAGTAGTACCATTCGGAGTAGAAGTAGTAGCAGAAGTAGGAGTACGAGTAGTAGTAGTAGGAGGAGGAGGAGGAGAGGAGGAATAGTAGTAGTAGTAGTCATAGGTGTAAGGGTATGAGTGGCAATAGGAGTAGTAGTAGTAGCAATAATAGTAGTTGTAGGAGTGGCCGTAATAGCAATAGTTGGAGTAGTTGGAGTAGTAGGTGCAGTAGCAGCAGCGACAACAATAGTAGTAGTGGAAGTAACAGTAGTGGCAGTAGTTGTGGTGGGAGTACTACTGCTAGTAGTAGTTGTTATTGTTGTAGTAGTAGCAGTAGCAGCAGCAGCAGCAGCAGAAGTAGTAGTAGCAACAAAAATTATTGTAGCAGTAATAGTTGTATTTCGAATAGTAGTAGGAGTAGGAGTTGGAGTTGGGAGTAGTAGGAGTTGGAGTAGTAGTAGTATTAGTAGTATTAATCGTAGTAGTAGTAGTAGCAGGAGTAGTGGTGGTAGTAGTAGTAGTAGGGGTAGTAGCTGTAATAGTAGCTGTAGTAGTCATAGTCATAGTACTTGTAGTAGTAGTAGCAGAAGTAATAGTAGTAGTAGTAGTAGTAGTAGTACTAATAGTAGTAGTAGTAGGAGAAGTTGTAGTAGTAGTCGGAGAAGCAGTAGTAGTCGTAGCAATAGTAGTAGTAGTAGAAGTTATAGCAGTAGTCGTAATAGTTGTAGTAGTGGTAGCAGTAGTTGTAGTAGCCGAAGTACTAGTAGTTATAGAAAAAGTAGTAGTAGTAGTAATAGTAATAGTAGTTGTAGTAGTAGTAGTAATAAGAGTAGTAGTAGTTCTTGTAGCAAAAGTAATAATAGGTATAGTTTTAGGAGTAGGTGCTGGTGTATGAGTAGTAGTAGTAGTAGTAGCAGCACTATTAGTAGTAGTAGTTGTTGGAGGGGGTGCGGTAGTAGTTGTTGTAGTAGTAGTAGTAGTATTAGTTGTGGTCTTAGTAATAGTAGTAGTACTAGGAGTTGCAACAATAGTAGTAGTTGTTGTAGTACTATCAGTAGTAGCATTAATGGCAGTAGTAGCTGTAGCAGTTGTAGCATTAGTGGTAGTAGTAGCAGTAGTGGCAATAGTAGCAGTAGAAGTAGTAGTAGTAGTAGCAAGAGTAGTAGCCGTAGCAGTAGCAGCAGCAGCAGTAGTAGTAGCACTAGTAGTTGTCGTAGCACTAGTAGTACTAGTAGTACTAGTAGTAGTATAAGTAGTTCTAGTACTAGTAGTACAAATATTAGCAGTTGTTGTTGTAGTTGTAGTAGTAACAGGACTAGGTGTTGGAGTAGGGGCAGTAGGAGCGGTAGTAGTAGTAATAGTAGTAGTAGGCGTAGTAGTAGTAGTAGAAGGGTAGTAGGAGTAGAAATTAAAGTAGTAGTAGCGGTAGTAGTAATAGTAGTAGAAGTAGTAGCAGTTGTGGTAGTTGCAGTAGTGGCAATAGCAGTAGTAGTAGTATAAGTACTAGTAATCACAATAATGGGAGTAGTAGTTGTTGTAGAAGTAGTAGTAGCAATAGTAGCTGTAGTAGCAGTAGTAGGAGGAGTAGTAGTAGTAATAGTTGTTGAAATAGTAGTAGAAGTAGTAGTAGTAATAGTAGTTGTTGTTGTTGTTGTAGTAATAGGTGTTATAGTAGTACCACTAGTAGTAGCAACAATAGTGGTAATTGTAGTTGCCGTAGTAGTAGTAGTAATAATAATAATAATAGAAGAATTAGTCGTTGCAGTAGTAGTACTAGTAATAGTAGTATTAGTAGTACTACTAGAAGTAGTAGTAGTAGTAGCAGTACTAATAGTTGTAGAACTAGTAGTATTAGTAGTAGTAGTAGTAGTAGTAGTAGTAGTAGTTGAAATATAAGTAGTAGTTGTAGTAGAAGTATTAGTAGCAATTATAGTAGTAGTAGTAGTAGTGATACTAATAGAACTAGGAATAGTAGCAGTTGTAATAGGTGTTGTCGTCACCGCAACAACAACATTAGTAGTTTTTGTTGTAGTAGTAGTAGTAAAAGTAGTAGCAGTACTAGTACTAGTAGTAGCAGTAGATGTAGCAATAGTAGTAGTTGTAGTAGTAGCAGTACAAGTGGTAGTAGTAGTAGTAGTAGTAGTGCTAGAATTACTAGTTGTAATAGGAGTTGGTGTAGGAGTAGGGGTAGTAGTAGGAGTAGTGGTAGTAGTAGTAGTAGTAGTAGGAGTAGTTGGAGTAGAAATAGAAGTAGCAGCTGTAGTGGTAGGAGCTGTAGTAGTAGTAACAGTAGTAGTATTAGTTGTAGCTGCAGTAGTGGAAGTAGTAGTAGTTGTAGTAGCAATAGTAGTTGTAGTAGCAATAGTAGTTGTAGTAGCAGTAGCCGTAAAAGCAGTAGTAGTTGTATATTTAGTAGTAGTATTTGTGGTGGCAATAGCAGTAGTAGTTGTAGTTGTAGTTGTAGTTGCAGTAGAAGTAGCAGCAGTAGTACTACTCGTAGTAGTAGCCATAATAGTAGTAGCAGTTGCAGTAGTTGCAGCAGTTGTAGTAGTAGTATCAATAGTAGTTGAAGTAGTCGTAGTAGTAGTAGCAGTAGAAGAAGTAGTAGTTGTAGTAGTAACATTAGTAGTATTATTGGCAGTCGTAATACTAGTTGTCGCGTAGTAGTAGTAGCAGTACAAGCAGAAGTAGTAGTAGTAGTAGTAGGAGCAGTAGCAACAATAGTAGTTGTTGTAGCAGTAGAAGTGGCAACAACACTCGTAGTCGTAGTAGTAGTTGCAGCAACAGTCGTAGCAGTAGTACTACTACTGCTGCTACTGCTACTACTAATGCTACTACTTCTACTGCTACCACTACTGCTACTACTGCTACTACTACTACTACTTCTCCTGCTACTACTGCTCGTAATACACCTACCATAACTACTACTATGATTACGACTACTACTATAATTGATAGTACTATTATTATTTCAACTGCTGCTATTACTTCTATCACCACTACTACTACTATTACTACTATTACTACAACTACTACTATTACTTCTGCTTCAACTAGTACTACTAATGCTGTTGCTACCGCTAATGCTGCTGCTACTACTGCTACTATTACTTATGCTGCTACTATTATTGCTACTGCTACTGCTATGACAGCTACCGTGACTACTGCCACGGCTACGAGTGTTGCTACAAGTTCTACTGCTACTACAACTAGTACCACTGCTACTATTACTATGACTATTACTATTACTACTACTATTTCTACTGCTGCTACTGCTTCTGTTAGTACTACTATTACTGTTACTACTACTGCTACTACTGCTACTGCTACTGCTGCTACTGCAACTACGGCTACTTCTACTACTACTACTATCACTACAACAACAACTACTGATGCTGCTGCTACTACTGCAACTGCTACTTCTATTGTTACTATGATTGCCACTTCTGCTACTAGTACTATTGCTACTACTTCTACTGCTACTACTTCGACTACTCCTACTACTGCTAGTACTACTGCAACTACCACTACTACGAGTAACTACAACTACTATTACTGCTACTACAACTACCACTACTACTGCTACTATTGGAACAACTACTGCTACTACTGCCACTACTGTTCTTACTACTACTACTACAATTACTACTACTACTACTACTACTACTTCTACTACTACTACTACTACTACGACTGCAACTACTACTACTACTGATACGACTACTGCTACTATTACCACTACTACTACAATTACTATTATTACTACTACTACTTCTACTACTTCTACTACTTCTACTACTACTACTACTACGACTGCAACTACTACTATTGATACAACTGCTACTACTGCTAATGCTTCTAGTACTGCCGCTGCTCCGACTGCAACTACTAATACTACTACTATTACTACTACTGCCATGGCACCTACTACTACTTCTACTACTCCTACTACTACTACTACTATTACTACTATTGCTACAAATAGCACAACATCTACAACTACTTCTATTGTAACCACTACTACTAGTAGTACTATTTCTCTTACAATTACAACAATTACTGCTACTATTACTTCTCCTACAACTACTGTTACTCTTACTGCTACTAATACTACAACTACCGCTACTGCAAGTATTACAACAATAACAACAACAACTACTACTACTGCTACTACTACTACTGCTATTACTGCTACTACTATTAGTAATACTACTACTACTTCACCTAACACTACATCTACTCCTACTACTACTATTACTACTATCGATGTTGATGCTTCAACTTCTATGGCTATTACTATTGTTGCTTCTACTACAAATAGTACTTCTACTACTTCAGCTACTGATACTACTACTGCTACTACTACTATTACCACTACAGCTACTAATAGTACTCCTTCTATAGTTACTTCTATCACTACTACTACTACTACTATTGCTCCTACAACTATAATGACAAGTACTACTACTACTGCTACAACTACTGCTTCTACTAGTAGTACTACAACTGCTAGTATTACTACTTCTGCTACTACCACTACTACTACTGCTACTACTAACACAACCACAACGACTAGTTCTGCTAGTACTGCTGCTACTACTGCTACTACAGCCACGACTGCTGCTGCTATTACTAATATTATTATGGTGACTACCGTTGCTCGCACTATCACTACTACGACTACTACTGCTATTACTACCACTACTACGACTGCTATGAATATTACTACTACTACTACTACTACTCCTACTGCTATTACATCTACTATTGTTGCTGCAATTTCTAGTACGACTACTACTAATACTAATACTACTACTTTTGCTAATTTTTCTGGAACTACTACAGTTACTACTATTTATACTACTACTTTGGCTAATACTATTGCTACTACTACAACTGTTACTACTACTACTATTGTTACTACTCACACTACTGCTACTACTACTACTCCTCCTCCTATTACTACTGCTATAGTTGCAACTACTACTACTACTATTGCTGCTACTACTGCTACTACTACTACTATTGCTGCTGCTACTGTTACTACTATTGTTGTTACTATTACTACTAATACTAGTTCTACTACTACTCCTACTACTTGTACTACTGCTGCTGTTGATACTACTACTGCTAGTGCTATTGCTCTTGCTATGACTACTACTACTGCAACTGCAGCTACTACTACGGCTACTACTACTGCTACTACTACTGCTACTACTACTACTACTACTACTACTACTACTACTACTACTACTACTACTACTATTAGTATTACTCCTACTACTACTAATGCTGCTGCTACTACAACTGCTACCACTACTACTACAACTACTATTACTACTGCTAATAGTACAATTGCTTCTACAATTACCACAACTAGTACGACAACTGCTACTTCTGCTACGACAGATGCTACTACTAGTAATATTACTACTAGTACCACTAGTGCCACTACTACTACTACTACTACTACTATTAGTACATCTATTGCTACTACTGCTACTACTGCAACTGCTGCTCCTACTACTGCTGCTGCTACTGCTGCTACAGCTACTACAACTACTACTACTGCTAGTACTACTGCTAGTACTACTGTTGCTACTGCTACTATTACAATTACTACCGCTAGTTCTATTGCAACTACTACTGTTGCTACAACTACTACTTCTATTACTGCAAATAGTACTAATACTTCTAATACTACTACCCCCTTCTACCACTACTATCATTGCTACTACTATGACTACTACTACTACTATTACGACTAGTTCCCCTTCTTCTACTACTTTTGCAACCACTATTGCTACGGCTACTACTTCTTCTACAACAACAACAACTACTACAACTACTACAACTACTACTATAATGACTACAACAACAACACTGCCACCACGACTACTACTACTACTAATACTACTATTAGAACTACTACTTGTACTGCTCCTACAGCTACTACTACCGCTACTGCTTCTACTATTACAACAACTACTACTTCTAGTAAAACTACTACTACTACTACTACAGCTACTGTTGCTGCTACTATTACTGCTACTACTGCTACTACGACTACTACCACAACAACTACTACAGCTACTACTACTATTACAACTGCTACTGCTACTCCAACTACTTTTCATACTACTACAACTTCTGCTACTATAACTGCAACTATTACTACTGACAATGCTGCTTTTACTACTACTGCTACTACTGCTGCTGCTTCCCCTATTACTGCCACTACTACTTTTATCACTACTATTACTATTGCTACTGCTGCTACTGCTACTACTACTACTATTGCTATTGCTACTCCAACTACTTCTCATATTACTATAGCTACTACTATTACTACTACTACTTCTCCTCCGACTAGTACTACTACTACTACTATTACTACAGCAACTGTAGCTACTATTACTACCACTACTACTACGGTTGCTACTGCTACTACTACTTCCACTACTACTACTATTACTACTACTACTCCTGCCACTTTTGCTACTGCTGGTACAACTTCTACTGTGACTACTGGTAATACTAATGCTACCACTATACCACTACAACTACTACAACCACTACAAATTTTGCTAATACTACAGCTACTACTATTACTGCTGCTGCCGCTACTGACACTATTGCTACTGCTACTACTTCTACTCAAACTAATACTGCTACAGCTACTACTACTACTGCTACTAATGTTACGACTGCTGCTACTACTACTTCTGCTACGGCTACTACTATTACTACTGCTACTACTACTGCTACCAATGTTGCGATTGTTACTACTACTACTTCTGCTACGGCTACTACTATTACTACTGCTACTACTGCTGCTGCTACTATCGTTATTACTACTATTACTATTACTAGACTACTAGTACCACTACTGTGGCTGCTGCTACTGTTACAACAACAACAACTACTACTACTAGTACTACTGCTACTAGCGCTATTGCTACTGCTATGACTGCTACTATGGTGACTACTACTACTACTACTACTACTACTGCTGCTGCTACTAGTAGTAGTACTACTCCTACTCCTACTAATGTTGTTGCTGCTCCCTCAACTGCTGCTATTAGTACTACTACTACGACTAGTACTAATACTACTACTGCTTCTACAATTACCACTGCTAGTACGACATCTACTACTACAACGACTGTTACTGTGACTAATAATACTACTGCTAGTAGTACCACTGCTACTGCTACCACTAGTACTATTACTACTGCTAATTTTACTACTGCCAATGCTACTATTACTTCTATTTTTACTTCTACTACTATTGCTATTACCACTGTTGCTACTATTATTGCTACTACTACAGCTATGATTGCTACTGCGACTACTACTACGACAACGATTGCTGCTACAACTTCTACTACAACTATAACAACTACTGCTACTACTACTACTACCACTATTACTTCTACTAATACTACTATTACTACTACTACTACAACTACTAATGCTACTTCTACTGTTACTACTACTTCTGCTACTTCTACTAATGCTACTACTACTACTACTATTACTAATGCTGCTACTGCTGCTACTCTGCAATCGCTACTATTATTACTACTACTACTACTACTACTACTATAGCTACTAATACTTCTATGACTACTACTAATACTACTGCTGCTACTGCTACTACAGCAACAACAACTACTACTACTACTTCTATTACGACAACTGCGGCTGCTACTACTGCCACTACTCCAACTACTACTACTACCACTACAGCAGCTGCTACTACCACAACTACTCTAACTACTTCTACTACCACTATAACTTCTACTGCTACTGCTGCTACTACTACTTCTACTACTTCTACTATTGCTATTGCTACTACTACTTCTATTACTATTATTGCTTGTACTACTGCTATTGCTACTTGTACAACCACTACTAAAACTGCAACTACTGCTATTACTACTGTTGCTTGTACTAATACTACTACCGCTACTGCTGCAACTGTTGTTCCTACTACTACTACCACTGCTACCACTACTACTACTAATAATACCAATACTTTTGCTACTACTACTATTGCAACAAGTATTACTATTGCTACTACTACTGCTACTGCTACTACTACTACCACTACAGCTCCTACTAGTAGAACCACTTGCACTAGTTCTGCTGCTACTATGAATACTACTACTACAACTAATACTACTACTACTACTACTACTACTGCTACTACTACTAATACCAATACTACTTTAACTATATTTGCTATCACTAATCTGATTACTACTAGCACTACTACTGCAACCACTACTCTGATTACTACTAGCACTACTACTACTGCTACTACTACAGCGACTACAGCTACGACTATGACTATGTATATTACTATAGTGAATACTCCTACTATTGCAGTTACTACTGTTACAGCTACTACAATTGCTACTACAACTGCTACTACTTCAACAACTACTGCTACTAATAATACTACTATTACTATAACCGCTACTACTACTACTACTACTACTACCATAATTACTACTGCTGCTACTACTACTACAACTACCACCATTTTACTACTACTATTATTACAAATACTATTGCTATTAGTACTATTACTGCTACTACTACTTCTACTTGTATTAGTAGCACTACCACAACCGCTTCTACGGTTGGTACTACTACTTCTGCTACTACTGCAACTTCCATTACTTCTACCACTATTACTACTACAACAACAACAACTACTACTACTACTTCTACTGCTACTACTACTACTACTACTACTACTACTATTACTACTACTATTACTACTACTATTACTACTACTATTACTACTACTACTAATACTAATACTACTACTACTACTGCTACAACCCTACTACTACTACTACTACTACTACTACTACTACTACTACTACGACTACTACTACTTATCCAACAACAACTACTACTGCTACTTCTACTGCTACTATTACAACTATTGCCAATACTACCACTACGACTACTACTACTTCTACTGCTACAACTATTGGTACTACCACTACTGCTACTCTGACTATTACTACAACTACTGCTACTCCTACTACTGCTACCACTTCTATTGCCGCCGCTACTGCTGCTACCACTAATATTGCTACCACTGCTACTACCCCTCCAACTAGGACTATTACTACTACTATCGCTACTAATGTACAATTACTACTACTACTACTACTACTACTACTACTATTACTACTATTGTTACTTCTACTACTATTATTGCTTATACTACTAGCACTACTACTACAACTGCTACTGCTACTGCTACTACTATTACTACAACTGCTGCTGCTACTACTACACCTACGACTATTGCTGCAACTACTACAATGGCTACGAGTGTTGTTGCTACTTCTACTACTACAACAACAACAACTGCTGCTGCTACTACTACTACTACTACTACTACTATTACAATTACTTCTACCATTTCCACTAATGCTACTACTACTGTTACTACTACTACTACTACTACTACTACTATTACAATTACTTCTGCCATTTCCACTAATGCTTCTACTACTGCTACTACTACTACTACTACTACTACTACTATTGTAGCTACTGCTACTACTGCAACTGCTACTACTATTACAACTACTGCTACAATTACGATTGCTACTAGTAGTATTGCTACAGCTTTTATTGCTACTACTTCTGGTACTGCAACTAGTGTTACTACTATTACTATGACTACTACTACTACTAACTACTACTGCTACTGCTGCTACTTCAACTACCGCTACTGCTACTACTCCTACTACTGCTACTGCTACCACACTAACTACTACTACTACTACTACTATTAAAAGTACAACGACTATTACTTCTGCTACTGTTGCTGCTACGACTACTTCTAATAGTACTATTGCTACTACTACTACTACTACTACATCTGCTGCTGCTACCACTAATTCTACAACTACTGCTACTACCACTTCAAATACTACTACTACTACTACTTCTACTACTACTACTACACCTACTGCTACTATTGCCACTATTACTACTACTACAACTACTTCTACTACTACTACTGTTACTATTACTACTACCATTTCCACTAATGCTACTATTACTACTACTACTACTGTAGCTGCTGCTACTACTGCATCTAGAGTACTACTACAACTTCAACTGCTACTACTGCAACTAGAGTACTACTACAACTTCAACTGCTACTATTTCTTCTACTACAACTATTGTTACTACTACTATTTCGACAACTACTACTACTAACTACTGCCACTACTACTACTACTACTTCAACTACCACTGCTACTACTACTACTTCAACTACTGCTACGGCTACTACTTCTACTACTGCTATGACTACCACGAACTACTACTACTACTAATTCTCTTACTTCTACTACTTATACTACTACTACTACTATTAAAATTGCAACCGCTGTAAATACTACCATTGCTACTGCTACGACAACTACTAATACTACTACTGCTGCTGCTGCTGCTATTACTACAACTGTTGTTGCTACCACTAATTCTACAACTACTGCTACTACCACTTCAACTTCTAATACTACTACTACTACTACTACAACTACTTCTACTACTACTACTACACCTGCTGCTACTGCTACTACTACTAAACTGCAGCACTCGTACTACTACCATTGTACAATAGTTTCTACAGCTACTACGACTACTACTACCAATAGTAATACTTCAGCTACTACTTCTAATGCAACAATTGTTACTATGGCTACTACTTCTCCTATTGCTACTATTGCGATTATTTCTACTACAACTACTACAACAACCACTTCTACTAGTTTACTACTAATACGACTGCCATTACCACTATGACTACTGCTGCTACTACTAGTACTACTAACACTACTACTATTACAATTATAATTGCTACCACTACTCCTTTTACTACTTGCACAACTTTTGCTACTATTACTACTGTTGCACTACTGCTACTGCAACTGCTATAGCTACTTATGACACTACTACCACAACTACCACTACTACTACTATTACTGCTACTACTTCTACTGCTACTACTACTAGAACTACTACTGCTACTACTATTGATACTATAGAATACGACTACAGCGAATACTGCTACTATAACTAGTACTCTTACTACAACTACTACTACTGCTACTGCTGCTGCTGCACTGCAGCTACTTCTGCTACTGTGACAACAATCACTACTACTGCAACTACTTCTACTGCTACTACTATTACTACTAATTCTACTGCTACTACAACTCATACTTCTACTTCTATTAGTACAACTGCTACTACTACTACTACTATTATTACTATAACTATTACTACTATTTCTGGTTCTACTACTTTTACTTCTACTACTACTATTACTACCACTGCTACTACTACTACTAGCACTATTACTACTACCACTACTTTTATTACTAATATTGCTATTGCTATTGCTACTACGGCTACTTGTACTATAACATCTTCTCCTCCAATAACAACAACTACTACTCCCACTACCACTAATGGTACCACTACTTCTGCTACTACAACTGCTACTACAACTGTTATGGCAGCTACTACTACTACTTCTACTACTACTACTACTACTACTACGAGTGTTACTACTACTACTATTACTACTACTGCAACTAATGGTACTACTTCTACAACTAGTTCTACTACAACAACTACTATTACTACTACTTCTTCTCCTGTAACTACAACTATTACTACTACTACAACTTCTCCTACAACTCGTACTACTGCTACTGCTACTACAGCTACTACTACTGCTACTACTACTGCTACTATGACTAGTACTACTGCTGCTACTACTATTACTACTACCACAACTACAACTACTGCTACTACTGCTACTGCTGCTGCTGCTGCTGCTGCCACTACTACTCCTCCTCCTCCTACTACTACTGTTGCTACTGCTACTCCAACAACTTCTCATACTACTATAGCTACTGCTAATGCTGTTACTACTACTACTACTACTTCTCCTACTGCTACTACTTCTGCTACTACTACTTTTACTACTATTGCTAGTTCTAATATGACTACTGCAACTTCTACTACTACTGCTACTACTACTACTACTGCTACTTCTACTATTACTGCTACTATTGCTATTACCACTACTGCTATTATAGCAACATCTGCTACTACTGCTATTATTGCTACGGTTGCTACTACTATCACTATTACGACTACTACTGTTGTGACTATTGCTACAACTACAGGTACTATCACTACTACGGCTGCTACTATTGCTGCTGCCTCTACTATTACTACTGCTACTATTGTTGCTACTACTTCTGCTACTGTTGCTACAACTTCCAATACTACTTCAACAACTACTACAACAACTACTACTTTTGCAAATTCTACTGCTACTACTACTACCACTACAACTACTATTGCTACTACTGCAACTACAGCTACTGCTCCTACTACTACTCCTACTACTACTGCTATTGCCGGTACTACTATTACTATTGCTGCTACTAATACAACTACTTTTACAACTACTACTACTACTACTACTATTGCTACAACTATTGTTCTTACTAATACTAGTACTACTAGTACTACAACAAATACTACGACTGCTGCTACTATTACTACTACTACTTCTACTATTGCTGCTGCTGCTATGGCTAGTATTACTACTGCTACTCGTACTACTACTACTACTATTACTGGTACTACTAATACTACTAGTACTACTCCTACTACCACTAATGCTGCTCCTACTCCCTCAACTACTGCTTCTAGTACCACTACTACTACAACTGCTACTAATACTACTATTGCTTCTACAAGTACCACATCTAGTATGATAACTACTACTACTACTATTATTACTACTTCTACTGCTACAACAACTACTACTTCTATTGCTACTACTGCTACTACCGCTACTGCTGCTCCTACTTCTACTATACTGCTTCTGTTGCTGCTAGTACAGCTACTACTACAACTACTATTGCTACTGCTGCTGCTACTGCTACTACTACTACTATTATAACTACTACCGCTACTACTATTTCTACTACTATTGCTTCTGCAACTACTACTTCTATTACTTCTAATACTGCTACCACTACTATTACCACGACTCCTTCTTCTAGTACTACTATTGCTAGTACTGCTATTGCAACTACATCTATTACTAATACTTCCCCTACTTCTACTACTTCTGCAACTACTACTGCTGCCGCTACTACTGCTTCTCCAACAAGTACTACTACTACTGCTACAAAAAAAACAACAACTACTACTATTGTTGCTGCTACTACTACTACTACAACAACTACTACTGCTACTACTACTAACACTACTACTAATACTACTAATACTACTACTAGTACTTCTATTTCTACAACTCTTAAAGCTACTACTACTAGTACCACTACTAATACTACTACTCCTCCTCCTCCTCCCCCTAATACTACTACAACAACAACTACTGCTTTTGCTACTACTTCCATCGCTGCTACTGCTTTTGCTCCTCCGACTAATACTACTACTACAACTACTACTACTACAACTGCTACTAATACTTCTACAACGTCTACTAATACAAATAATTATGGTAATAGTAGTACTACTGCTACCGCTACTACGACTATGGCCACTATGACTACTACTTCTGCACTGCTACTTCTATTACCACTGCTGCTGCTACTACTGCTACTACTACTATTACCACTACTACCGCGACAACTACTACCACTACTACTAGTCCTACTACTACTACTACTACAACTGCAACTTTTCATCCTACTACAACAACTGCTAAAACTACAACTATGACAACTATTGCTACTACTACTACTACTACTACATCAACTTCACCTGCTATTGCTACTAATACATCAACTACTGCTACCAATGCCTTTTCTATTACTACTAGTAAAGCTACTACTACTACTTTGCGTATTACCACAACCTCAGCTACTACCACTGCTGCTACTACTACTGTTAATAATATAGCACTACTACTGCTTCTACTACTAATACTACTTGTACTGCTGCTACCGTTGCTACTTCGGGAACTACTATGACTACTGCTGCTACTACTACTACTACCTCTATTACTGCTGCTGCTCCTCCAGCTATTGTTGCTACTGGCACTCCCATTACCACTATTACTACCATTACTTCTGCTACTACTGTTGCTACCACTAATACTGCTACTACTGCTACTTCTAATCCAAATAGTACTATTACTACCACTATTGCTGCTATTATACTATTACAACTATTACTGCTACTACAACTCCTAGTCCAGCTTCTATTACTTATACTACTAGTATGACTACTACTACTATTATTACAGCAACTATGGCTACTATTACTGTTATGACTACTGATGCAATAACGACTACGGCTATGACTGCTGCGGCGACTACTACTATGGCTACGACTACTACTGCTCCTTCTACTACTATAGAAGTACTATTGGTACTACTTCTACTATTGTTGCTACTGCTACTACTACTACAACTAATACTACTGCTACTGCTGCTACTACTACAACTACTACTACTACTACTACTACTGCTGCTGCTACTACTACTGCTGCTGCTATTGCTACTACTAGTAGTACTGCTACGACTGCTACTACTGCTACTACGACTACTGCCACTACTACTAATACTACTATTGCTATTGCTATTACTACTACTATTAAAACTACTAATCCGAATGCTACAACAACTACTAATACGACTACTACAACTACTACCACTACTACTACTAATACTACTACTACTATTACTATTGCTCCTACTACTGCTACTGCTACTATTGTTTCTACTACTGCTACTACTATTACAACTACTATATCTCTATTACTACTACTACTACTACTACTATTACTTCAGCTTCTACAATTACTACTACTACTCCTACACAAACAACAATAATAACTACTACTACATTGACTTACTACTACTACTACAGCTGCTCCTAGTACTAGTATTACTACTACTACAACAACAACTACTACTACTACGACTACGACTACAACAACAACAACAACTACTACTCCCACTACTATGACAACTAATACTACTTCTACTACTTCCACTACTTCTACTGCCACTCCTACTCCTACTCCTACTATGACTACTACTACTACTACTACTACTACTACTACAACTAGTACTACTACTACTACTACTACAACTACTACTAGTACTACTACTAGTACTACAACAACTCCTACTCTTACTACTACTTGTACTACTACTACTACTATTGCTACTACCACTACTGCTTCTGCCAGTACTACTCCTACTACAACAACTACTACTAGGACTTTTACTACAACTACTACTGGTACTACTGGTACTGCTATTACCGCTACTACTGCAAATGCTACTACGACTATGACTACGGCAACTACAACTACTACTGCTTCTGCTACAACTTCTACTACCACAACTACTACTACAACTACAACTACTGCTACTACTATAGATACCCCGACTAATGTTACTTTTGCAACTATTATTACTACAACTACTACTACCCCTTCAGCCGCTACAGTTACAGCTACTACTGTTACTGCTACTAATACTACTACTACGGCTGCTACAACAACTACTACTAATGCTGCTACTACTACTAATGCTGCAACAACTGCTTCTACTACTACTACTACTGTTGCTACTAGTGCTTCTACTGCAACTAAAAATACTGATACTCTTGCTGTTGCTATTAGCACAACAATAATAACTACTACTACTGCTACTACTTCTATGACTACTACTTTTGTTAGTAGAAATACTGCTACTAGTAGTATTACTGTGGCAACTACTACTACTACTGCTGCAGCTAATACAACTACTGCTACTACAACAAATACTGCTAATAATACTTCTACTACTGCTACTACAACTATTGCTACAACTAATACTACTACAATAGTAACAACAATAATAACAATTACTACTACTACTAATACTACGACTACTACTACTGTTGGTACTACTCCTACAACAACAACTACTACTACTACTACTGCTGCTGCTTCTACTTCTACGACTTATACTACTATTGCTACTACTACTACTACTATTGGTATTACTCCTACTATTGCTACTATTGCTACTTTCGCTACTATCGTTACTACTACTACCACTACTACTAGTCCTACCGCTACAATTGCTACCATTACTACTTTTCAAACTACTACTACTATTGCTAAGACTACAACTATGATAACTATTGCTACTACTACTAGTACTACATCTTTTGCTTCAACTACTATTGCTACTAATACTTCTACTACTACAACAACTGCGGCTACAGCTACTAATACTACAGCTGTTACGACTACTTCTCATATTACCACAACTTTAACTACAACTACGGCTACTACTACTTCAGCTTATATACTACTATTATTGTTGCTAGCACAACTACTACAAGTATAATTGCTACTATGAGTATGACTACTACTACCACAACTTCTACTACTACTGTTGCTCCTACTACTATAGCTGCTACTGAAACTCTCGCTACTACTACTACTACTACTACTTCTACTATTGCTGCTGCTGCTACTATTGTTGCTACCACCAGTACTACTCCTACTACTTCTAATACTACAACAACTTATACTATTACTGCTACTATTGCTGCTAATGTACTATTACTACTACTGTAACTACAACTCCTCCTAGTCCTACTACTATTACTACATTACTACTACTACTATTCCTACTGTTACTACTATTACTACAATAACTTCTACATCTACTAGTACTACTGCTGCTACTGCAGCTACTACTACTATCACTACTACTGCTGCTGCTACTATTGCTGCTACTATTGCTACGGCTACTACTACTACTATGATTACTGCTACTACTACTAACTACTACTACTACTTCTTCTACTGCTGCTTTTGCTACTACTACTACTACTACTACAATTGCTACGGCTACTACTAGTGTGACTGGGCTGCTACTAGTGCAACTACTACCACTACTGCTGCTACTACTACTACTAATACTACTACTGCTACAAATAATACCACTACTGCAGCTACGACTGCTGCTATTACTACAACTACTACTTCTGCAAATTCTACTACTACTGCTTCTACAGCTACGACTACTACTACTACTGGTCGGAATTCGGGCGGAAAGGGATTCGACGAACAGAACAATAGAGAATAAGGAGAGATATGGAAAACTCATAGATAACTGTTATTCTGCAAAACTTCCTCGATTTATTGTATTGCCCAGGGTTTCCTTCCTGATTGCTTACAATGGGGCTCCCAGGTCCCCTTATATACAGAGCCGAGGGTGCTTTCTTACATACGTGCTTACATCAGCATTTGGTAATTACATAAGCGCTTACATCAGCAGATGATAAGGTAGCATCTGCGCATAGTATACTACTTTACAGCACACATACCTTTACAGCACATAGATAAGGTAGCACTACGCTAGATAAGACAGCACTACGACACTAGAGCACACACTTTACACACATGGGATGACTTTTTTACAGCATACCCTCCCACCACGCTTCCATTACTACTGCTACTACGATTACTACCACTACTAGTACCACTACTACTGCTACTATAGCTACTGCTTCTCATACTATTTGTACCGCTGCTACAACGGCAACTACTACTGCTACTATTGTTGCTATTACTACTGTTGCAACTATTACTACTACAATTACTACTGCTACTACTACTGCAACTACAACTACTAGTTTTGTTACTACTAATACTACTACTCCTTATACTACTACTACCATTGCTGCTACTACTACTCCTATAGCAATTACTACTACTTCCCTACTTCTACAACTTTTGCAATTACTACTGCCATGACTACTACTTCTTCTACAACAACTGCTACTGCAACTGCTACCACGACTTTAATTACTGCTACTACTACTATAATAAGAACAACAACAACAACAACAACAATAACAACTACTACTACTACTACTACTAATACTACTACTAATACTGCTACTAGTACTACTACTTCTACTGCTCCTACAACTACAACTACTAATACTACTAGTACTACTCCTCCATCTGCACCACTACTTCTATTACCACTACTACGACTACTGCAACTACTACTACTTCTGCTACTACCACTACTACTGTTGCTACTACTTCCATTACCACTACTACTACTACTAATATATCTAAAACTACTTCTATTACCACCACTACCACTACTACAACTGCTACTTTTCGTCTGACTACTACTACTGCTAAGACTTCAACAATGACTATGATTGCTACAACTGCAACTACTAGTTCTGATTTACCTACTATTGCTACTAATACTTCTACTACTACTACAGCTACTATTGCTACTTTTCAGATTACCACTACTCAGCTATTACTACAGCTAGAACTACTACTGCTGCTACTAATACTACTACTAGTGCTAGTAGTACAGCTGCTACTACTGCTACTACTATTATGGGCATACTACTACAACTGCTACTACAACTACTACTACTACTTCTACTACTACTACTACTGCTCATACTGCTTATAATACTAGTACTACTACTGCTACTACTGCTACTAATACACTAACTAGTACCATTACTGCTAATATTGCTGCTAATGTACTATTACAAAAACTACAACAACTACTACTAATGCTACTGCTACTACTCCAAGTCCTACTACTATTACTACTACTGTTGCTACTACAACTACTACTACTACTACTACTACTAATGTACTATTACTACGACTATGACTACTTTTACTTCTATTGATGCTGCTATTGCTACTATTATGAGTGCTACTTCATCTACTATTACTGCTACTACTACTCCTACGACTGCTGCTATAACTACTTCTATGACTGCGAGTGTTGCTATGACTTCTAGTACTACTATAATAACTATTGCTACTAATACTACTTCTATAGTTACTACTACTACTGCCACTTCTGCCAATGCCACTATTACTCCTACTACAACAACAACTTCTACTGTTGCTGCTGTTGCCGCTGCTACTCTGCAATAGCTACTACTATTACTACTATGACTGCTACTAGTACTGCTACTACTGCTGCTGCTAATACTACCGGTACTACTACTACTACTACTACAACTGCTACCACTGCTACTACTGCCACTGTTGCTACTACTATTGCTACTACTACCACTACCACTACCACTACTACTACTGCAACTAATACTACTACTATTACGACTACTACTGCTACTATAGTAGCTACTACTACTACCACTTCTTTCATAACTACTGCTACTACTACTGTAACTTTTACTACTACTACCACCACCACCACCACCACCACCACTACTACTGCTACTACTAGACTAGTACTACATCTACCACTACTACTACTATTAATGTTGCTGCTGCTCCTACTATTACAATTGCCACCATTATTACAACTACTACTACAATGACTGCAGATAGTACTACTACTACAATTGCTACGGCTGCTACTATTGCTACTGCTGTAGCTGCTGTTATCACTACTTCTTTAACTGCTATAACTACTAGTAGTACTACTAGTACCACCGCTATAGCTACAAATAGTACTACTACTACTACTGCTACTACCACTACTACTACGGCTTTTGCTGCAGCCGATGCTATGACTACAACTACGACTACTACATCTACTCCTCCTACTGCTGCTGCTACAACTAGGACTTCTATTACTATTGCTACTACTTTTAATTCTACTACTACTTATACTACTGCTATTACTTTTTCAATGACTACTACTACTAGTACTACTACCACGACTACTACGACTACTACTATGATGCTTGCTACTACTACTATTACTATAACCACTACTACTTCTACTGCTATAATAGCTACTACTACTACTACTACTACTACTACTACAACTACTACTATGACTATTGCAACTGCTACTACTACTATTACTTTTACTGCTACTACCGTTAGTGCTATAAGTACTATTGCTGCTGCAACAGCTACTACTGCAACTACAACTATAACTAGAACTACTACTACTGCTATTTCTACTGCTGCTACTACTACTACTGTAGCCACTACTATTATCGCCACTACTACTCCTATTACTGCTACTCCTGCAATTGATGAAAATACTTCTGCTACTGCTGCTGCTACTGCTACAGCTATTATTGCTACTACTACTATAGATGCTATTACGACTGCTATCGCTTTTGCTACTACTACTACTTATACTATTGCTACTACTTTTGCTACTACTACTATTACTACCAGTGCTACTACAACAACAACAAAAATTACTACTATAGCTACTTCTGCTACTGCTACTACCATTACTAATACTACTGCTACTAATGCTACTACAGATGCTGTGACTACTACTATGACTACTATGACTTCTTTGGTAGCTACTACTGCTACTACTACCGCTACTACTACTGCTACTGCTATTGCTACTACCACCACTACTACTACAGCTATTGCTACTACTACTACCACTACTACTACTACTACTACTATTGCTACTACCACTACTACTGCTATTACTATTGCTGCTACTACTACTATTAGTACTACTACTACTACTACGATGATTGGTACTCCTACTGTTACTAGTAATACTACTGGTACTACAACTACTATAACTACTTCTACTATGACTACTAAACCTGCTACTACTACTACTACTATAACTACTGCTACTACAGTTATTATTGTTGCTAATACTACTACAACTATTACAACTTCTCCTACGACTACTACTTCTGCTACTACTATAGCTGCTACATCTACTACTACTACCTCTACAACTACTATAGCCACTTTTGCTCATACTTCTATGACTCCAGCTACTGCTACTACTATTACTAGTACTACTGCTAGTACTGCTACTACTTCTACTACTACTAGTACTGCTACTACCACTTTCGCTCATACTATTACTACTCCTACGAATGCTACTACTATTACTACTACTACTACTACCGCTATTACCACAACTACAACCACTACAATAATGACAACTACTACTACTATAATTACTACACCAACTATTATTGCTACCATTGCTACTGCTACTACTACCACTACTAATACTACTACTAATAATATTGTGATTACTAGTCCTATTATATTATAAATACCACTACAAATACTACTACTACTACTACTACAAATACTACTACTAATAGCAGGAGTAGTAGTAGTCATAGTAGTAGTAGTAGAAGGATTAGTAGCAGCAGTTGTAATAGTAGTTGTAGCAATTATACCAATAGTAGAACTACTAGTAGTAGAAGTAGTAGAAGCTATTGTAGTAGCTGCGAAAGTAGTAGTAGTAGTAGCAGCTATAGTAGCTATACGAGTAGCAATAGTTGTAGTAGTAGTAGAAATAGTAACAATAGTTGTAGCAACAGCTGCAGTAGTAGTAGTAATAGTGGAAATAGTAGTAGTTGTTGTTGTAGTAGAAGTTGTAGTAGTAGTAGTAATAGTGGAAGTAGTAGTAGTTGTTGTTGTAGTAGAAGTTGTAGTAGTAGTAGTATTAGTAGTAGTAGTAGTAGTAAGAGTAGTAATTGTAGTAGGAGTAGTAGTTGTTGTAGTAGTATTAGAAGTAGTTATAGTAGTTGTGTAGTTGTAGTTACAGTAGTAGTAGTAGTACTAGAGGTAGTTGTAGTAGTAGTAGAAATCATGGTAGTAGTAGTAGCACGAGTAGTAGTACTAGCAAGAGGAGGAGGAGGTGTACTAGTCATAATACTAGTTCTAGAAGTATAAGTAGAAGTTATAGTAGAAGTTGAAGTAGTTGTAGTAGTTGTTGTAGTAGTAGTAGTGGGCGTAGCAGTAGCAGTCAAAGAAGAAGAAGAAGAAGTAGTAGTAGCAGTAGAAGTAGTAGTTGTTGTTATTATTATTGTAGTAGTAGTAGTGGTGGTGGTGGTGGTGGTAGTAGTAGTAGTAATAATTGTAATTGTATAGTATTAGCAGTAATAGCAATAGTAGTGGTAGTTGTAGTAGTAGTAATAGTAGTAGTAGTAGGATTAGGAGTAGAAGTGGTAGTCATAGTCGTAATAGTAGTAATAGCAGTAGTTGTTGTTGTTGTAATAGATGTAGTAGTGGTAGTAGTAGTAGTTGCAGTAGTAGTAGTAGTAGTAGTGGTAGTTACAGTAGTAGTAATAGAAGTCATTATAGTAGTAGTAGCAATAGTACTAGTAGTTGTAGTTGTAGTAGTAATAGTAATAGTAGTAGTAGTAGTTATAGTTGCAATAGCAGCCTCGCAACAATGGCAGTAGTAGTAGTAGTAGGAGTAGAAGCAGTAGTTGCAATAGTAGTAGCAGTAGTAGCAGTGATAATATTAGTAGTAGCTGTAGTAGCAATAGTAGAAGTAATTTTAGCAGTTGTGGTAGCAGTAGTAGTAGTAGCAATAGTAGTAGTAGTGTTGTAGAAGTAGTAGTAGTAGTTGTAGTAGTTGTTGTTATAGTAGTAGTAGTAGTTGTTTGTTGTAGTAGTAGTAGTAGTAGTAGTAGTAGTAGTTGTAGTAGTAGCAGTAGTAGTAGTAGTAGTAGTAGTAGTAGTAGTAGTAGTAGTAGTTGTAGTTGTAGTAGTAGAAGTAGTAGTAGTAATTGTAGCAGCAGCAGTTGTCACAGTAGAAGCAGTAGTAGTAGTTGTAGTAGCAATTGTAGTAATAGCATAGTCGTAGTAGTTGCAGGCCTAGCATTGGTAAGCACTATAGTCATAGTTGCAGTAGTAGTGGTGGTAGTTGTCATAGCAAATGTAGCAATAGTAGTAGTAGTAATAATAGTAGTAGTAGTAGTAGTAGTAGTAGTAGTAATAGTAGTAGTAGTTACAATCCTGGTAGTAGTAGAAGTAGTTTTAGTAAGAGTAGGAGTAGTACTAGTTGCTATAGTAGTAGTAGTTACTGTAGTTATGGGAGAAGTATTAGGAGTACCATAAGTAGTACCAGTAGTAGTAATAGTGTTAGCAGTAGTAGCTACTATAGTAGTAGCAGTAACATCAATAGTAGAGGCAGAAGTAATAGCAGCAGCAATAGCAATAGCAATTTTTTATAGTAGTTGTAGTAGTAGTAGCTGTAGTAGTAGAAGTAGTAGTAGTAGCAGAAGTAGTGGTTGTAGCAGTAGTAGTAGTAGCAGCAATAGTAGTAATACTGGTAGGAGCTATTGTTGTTTTAGTAGTTATACTAGTAGTAGAAGTAGTAGTAGCAGCAGTAATAGTTGTTGTAGTTGCTACAGTAGTAGCCACAGTAGTAGTAGTTGTAGTAGGAGTAGTAGCAGCATTAGTAGTAATAGTAGTAGTGGGAGGAGTACTAGAATTCATAGTAGCAATTGTAGTAATAGGAGTAGTAGTTGTAGTAGTAATAGTAGGAGTAGTAGTAGAAGTAGTAGTAGCAATAGCAGCAGAAGCTTTGGTAATAGAATTAGTAGTAGTAGCAGCAGTAGCAAAAGTGGTAGGAATAGCAGCAGCGATTACTGTAGTTATAGAATTAGGAGTAGTAGTAGTAGTAGGAGCGGTAGTGGTAGGTGTAAGGTATGCAGTATGAGTAGTAGAAGTTATAGTAGTTGTAGTAGAAGTAGTAGCAGAAGTAGCAGTGGTTATAGTGGTAGCAGTAGCTATTGTAGTGGCAACTACCACAATGGAAGTAGTAGTAGTAGTAGCTATAGTAGTAATTGTAGTATCAGAAGTAGTAGTAGTAGGAGAAGTAAAGGTAGTAGCAGAATTAGTAGCAGTACTAGTAGTAGTAGTAGTAGTCATAGTAGTGTTAGCAATAGTAGTAATAGTCAAGGTAGTAGTAGTAGTAGTAGTAGTATTAGTAGGAGTAGTAGCAGTAGTCGTAGCAGCCGTAGTAGTTGTAGAAGTTGTAGCAGTACAAGTGGTAGTAGTAGTAACAGCAATAGCAGTAGCCATAGTACTAGTATTATTAGTCGTGGTAGTAACATTAGTTGTAGTAGTAGTAGGAGTACAAGTAGTAGGAGTGTTTGTAGCACTTATAGTAGTAGGAGTTGTTCTAGTAGTAGTAGTAATCGTTGGAGTTGTTATAGTTGTAGTGGGAGCAGCTGCAGTAGCAGTTTTAGTATGAGTATCAGTAGTAGCAATAGTTGCTGTAGCAGTACTAGTTATAGAATATTAGTAGTAGTAGCTCGAGCTATAGTAGTAGTTGTTGTTGTAGGAGTCGTAATAGTAGTAGTTGCAGTAGTAGTAGTAGTCGTAGTAGCAGTAGGAGTAGTAGTAGTCATGGTAGTAGTAGTGGTAGTAGTGGTGGTAGCGGTAGCGGTAGTAGTAGTGGTAGTAGTAGCAGTCATAGTAGTAACAATATCAAAAGTTGCAGTAGTAGTAGGGGAAGTAGTAGTAGGAGAAGTCGTAGCAGCAGCAACAGGAGTAGTAGTAGTAGCAACACCACCACCACCACTAGTAGTAGTAGTAGTAGTAGTAGTAGTAGTAGTAATATTAGTAGTAGTAGTAGCCATTGTAGTAGTAGTAGCAATAATAGCAGTAGTTGCAATTGTAGCAATAGTAGTAGCTATCATAGTAGTAGCAGTAGTAGGAGGAGGAGGAGAAGTAGCTATCGTAGTAGTAGTGGTAGTAGAAGTAAAAGTATGAGTAGTAGTAGCAGTATTAGTTGTAGCAATAGTAGTAGAAGCAGGAGTAGTAGTAGGAGGAGTTGTAGTAGTTGCAGCAGTAGCAGTTGTTATTTTAGCCACGACAGTTGTAGTAGTAGTAGTAGTAGGAGTAGGAGAAGTAGTAGTTGTAGTAGTTCTTGTAGTAGTAGTAGTAGTAGTAGACAGAGAAGTAGTAGTAGTTGTTGTTGTTGTAATAGTAGTTGTAGTTGTAGTAGTCATAACTATCGTAGAAGTTATAGAAGCAGTAGTAACAGTAGTAGTAGTAGTAGTAATAGCAACCGTAGTAGCCACGGTACCAGTAGCAGTAGTTGTAGTAGTCACACATTAGTAGTAGTAGTAGCAGTAGTTTAGCACTTGTAGTATTTGGAGTTGTAGTAATAGTAGTAGTAATCGTGGGAGTAGTAGTAGTTCTAGTAGGAATAGCAGTAGTTGTAGTAGTAGTAGGTGTATTAGTAGCAGCAGTAGTGGTAGGAGTATCCGTAGTAGTAGTTGAGGTTATAGTAGTAGGAGTAGTTGGAATAGTAGTAGTAGCAGGAGTAATTGTAGTTGTAGCAGTAGCAATAGCAGTAGTAGTAGGAGTAGCAGTTACAGTAGTGGTAGTAGTTGGAGCAGTATTAGTTGCAACAGTAGCAGTAGAAATTATAGTAGTAGTTGTTGCAGTAGTAGCAATAGTAGTAGCAGGTGTAGTAGCAATGGTGGTAGGAATATTATTAGCAAAAATAATAGTAGTAGTTGTATTAGTAGTAGAAGTAGCAGTAGTAGTAGTCATAATAGTAGAAGGTATAACAATAGTTGTGTTAGTAGTTATAGCAGTAGGTACAACAGTAGAAGTATTAGTAGTTGTAGCAACAGCAATAGTAGTCGTAGTAGCAGTTGGAGTAGTAGTATTAGCAGTAGTAGTAGTGGCAGTAGTAGTAGCAGTTGTTGTAGTGGTAAGAAAAGTACCACTAATAGCAGCAGTAGCAAAAGTGGTAGCCGTAGTAGTCATAATAGTAGTAGTTGTAGTAAAAGTAGTAGTAGCTAAAATAGTAGTGATAGTTGTAGCAGCAGTAGTAGCTGTAGCAGCAAGAGCAATAGTAGTGGAAATAGTAGGAGTAGTAGCAGTAGTAGTAGTTATAGCAGCAGCAGCAGTAGTAGTAGCAGCAACAACAACAACAACAGTAGTAGGAGTTTTAGTAGTTGGGTAAGTAATAGTAGTGGTAGTAGTTGCTATCGTAGCAGTAGGAGAAGTAGCAGTTGTCACAGTTGTAGTAGTAGTAGCAGTATAGTAGTTGCAGTAGTAGTAGACATCATAGCAGCAGCAGCAGTAGTAGCAATAGTAGAAGCAGAATTAATTATACTAGGAGAAGTAGTAGTAGTTGCATTACTAGTAGCAGCAGTAGCTATTGTTGTAGTTGTTAAAATAGTAGAAGTAGTAGTGGTGGTAGTAGTAGCAATAGCAGAAGCAGCAGCAGCAGGAGTAGTAACAGTAGTATCAGTAATAGCATCAAAAGCAGCAGAAAAAGAAGTAGTAGTAGCAGTTGCAGTAGTTGTTGTTTTTATTGTTGTAGTAGTGGTAGATGTTGTATCAATAGTAGTTGTAGTAGCAGTACTAGTAGCAGTAGTAGTAGTCATTGTAGCTATAGTAGTAGTAGTAGTAGTTATAGTAGTCATAGTAGCAGCAATACTAGCAATTGTAGTAGTAGTAGCAGTGGTGCCAGTAGTAGCTGTAGTAGCGGTGGTGGTGGTGGTGGTGGTGGTGGGGGTGGTGGTGGTGGTAGTAGTAGTAGTAGTAGTTGCAGTTGTGGCACCAGTCGTAGCTGTAGTAGGCATAGTTGTATTAGGAGTAGTGGTAGTGGTAATAGAACTACTACTAGTAGTAGTAGTAGTAGTTCTAGTAGTAGTAGTTCTAGTAGTAGCAATACTAGTAGCAGAAGTAGTAGTAAAAGGGGTAGTAGTAGTACTACCAGAAGAAATAGAAGTAGTAGTAGCTATGGAATGTGTAGTAGGAGTTGTCGTAGAAGTAGTAGCCATAATAGTTGGAGTAGTAGTAGAAGTAGCAATGGTAGTAGTGGTTATAGTAGTAGTACTAGTAGTAATGGTTGTAATAAAAGTAGCAGTAGTAATATTAGTAGTATTAGTAGCAGTAGCGGTAGATGCATTAGTGGCTTTAGTTATAGTAATAGTTGTAGTAGCAGCAACAATAATAGCAGTAGTAGTAGTAGTAGTAGTAGAAGTAGTAATGCTAGTAATAGTGGAAGTAGTCGTAGTAGCAATAGTAATAATAGTAGTAGCGTTGGTAGTACTAGGAGCAGTATTAGTAGTTGTAGTAGTTGCAGTAGTAGTAGTTGTTGTAGCAGTAGTAGTAGTGGAAGCAGTAGCAATAGTAGTAGGAGTAGTCTTAGTGGTAGCTGAACTAGTAGTTGTAGTAGTAGTAGAAGCAGTTGCAGCCATAACAGCAGCAACATTGGTAGTTGTAGTAATAGTAGAAATAGTAGTAGTAGCAGTAGCAATAGTAGGAATAGTAATAGTTATTGTAGAAGTGGTGGTGGTGGTAGTAGTAGTAGTAAAAGTAGTGGTAGCCGCAGTAGTGGGAGGACAAGGAGCAGTGGAAGTAGCAGCAGTGGCAATGGCAGCAGCAATAGTAGTAGGAGTAGCAGTAATTGTAGTAGTCTTATTTGTAGTTGCAGTAGTAGTAGCAGTAATGTTGGTAATAGAAGTGGTAGCGGTAGAAATAGTAGAAGTATTAACAAAAGGTATTGTAGCGATTGTAGTAGTAGTAGTTGCAGCAGTAGCGGAAGAAGCAGTAGTGGTATTAGTAGTAGTATAAATTATTGTAGTAACATTAGTAGCAACAGTAGTAGTAGGAGCAAAAGTAGCAATAGCAATAGTAGTAGTGGTAGTAGCAGTAGGAGAAGCAGTAGTAGGACTAGCAGTAGTACTAGTAGCAGTAGGAGCAAAGTTGCTGTGGTAGTAGGAGTAGTCGAAGTAGCAACGGCAATAGTAACAATAGTAGTTGTTGTTGTTGTTGTAGGAGTACTAGTATGAGTAGTAGTAGTATTAGTTGTAGCGGTAGTAGTAGTTGTGCTAGTAGTAGTTGTAGGAGTAGTCGCAGTAGCTGTACTAGCATTTCTGGTAGTAGGATTTGTAGTAGTTGCAATTCTAGGACTTGGAATGGAGATAGTATTAGTAGCAGCAGCATCCGTAGTTGTAGTAGGAGAAATAGTAGTAGTAGGTGTAGTAGTTGTAGTAGCAGTAGTAGCAATAGTAGTCGTAGTTGTAGTAGCAGTAGCAGTAGCAGTAGTAATAGTAGTAGTAGTAGTAGTACAAGTAGTAGTAGTTGTTGTAGCAGTAATAGTACTAGTAGAAGTAGTAGTAATAGTTGTATTAGTACTATAGTAGTAGTAGTAGTAGTGCAAGTAGTAGTAATAGTAGTAGTAATAGTAGAAGTAGTAGGAGTACTTGTAGCAGTTGTAGTAGTAGCAGTAGTAGTAGTAGAAGAAGTAGGGGTATTAGTAGTAGTACTAGTAACAATAGCAGCGGTAGCGGCGACAATAATAGTAGTAGCAGTAGTAGTAGAAGTATCTGCGGCAGCTGTAGGTATTGTTGTTGTAGTAGTAGTGGCATTCAACGTCCAACTAATAGCAGCAGAAGCAGTAACAATAGAAGTAGAAGTAATAGTATGAGTGGTACAAGTAATTGTTGTAGCAGTAGTAGTAGCAGTAATAGTAGTAATAGTAGTAGTTGTTGTAGTAGTAATAAATAAGTTGTACTACTAGCAGAACTGCTAGTAGTAGTCGTAGTAGGAGTTGGAGTGGGAGTAGTAGCAGGAATACTATTTGTTGAAATAGTGGTGGTAATAGTAGTACTTGTAGTGGTAGTAGCCTTAATTGTAGTAGTAGTTGTTGGATTAGTGGTAGTAATAGGAGTTGGAGCAATATTACTAGTAGTACTAGTAGTAGTAGTGGTAGGCGTAAAAGCCGTAGTAGTAGTAGTAGTAGTCAGACTAGGAATAGTTGTTGTTGTAGTAGTAGTAGTATTAGTAGCAGTAGTAGTAGCAGTAGTAGTCGAAGTAGTAGTAGTAGCAATAGTAGTAGTTGTTGTTGTAGTAATAGTAGGAGCATGGTGGTGGTAATAGTAGTAGTAGCAGCAGTAGTAGCGAAAGGAGTTGTAGTTGTAGTAGCAGTAGTAGTTGTTGTAGTAGTAGTACGAGTAGCTACAGTAGTTCTAGTTGTCGTAACAGTTGTTGTAGTAGTTGTAGCGGCAATAGTAGTAGTAATAGTTGTAGTTATAGTAGTAGTAGTCGTAGTAGTGGTAGTAGTAATAGTGGTATTAGTATTAGTAGTAGTAGTACTTGTAGTTGTAGTTGTAGAAACAGCAGTAGCAACAACACTAGTAATTTAGTATTAGTGGTTGTAGTGGTTGTAGTGGTTGTAGTACGAGTTGGAGTAGGAGTAGTAGTAGCAGTTATAGTAGTAGTAGTAGGAGTAGAAGTTGGGGTAGCAGTAGTAGCAGTAATAGGAGTAGGAATAGTAGTAGTAGTTGTCGTAGTAGTAGTAGTAGCAGTAGCTTTAGTAATAGTGGTGGTAGTAGAAGGACTTGTAGTAGTAGAAGTAGTAGTAGAAGCTGTAGAGTAGCAGTATCATTCGTAGTAATTATAGCCTATGTAGTACTAGTAGTAGTGGTCGTAGTAATAGTAAGACTAGTAGTACTAATAGTAGTAGTAGTAGAAGTAGCCGTAGTAAGTGTAGCACTAGAAGTAGTAGCAATATCTATAGTAATAGTAGTAGTAGAAGTTGCAGTAGCAACTACAATAACAACAGGATTACGAGTAGTCATAGTAGGAGCAGGAGTAATAGTAGTTGTAGCAAGAGTAGGAACAGGCGTAGAAGTAGTAATAATAGTAGCAGTAGAAGTGATAGTAGAAGCTGTGGGAGTAGGAGAATTGGTGGTAGTGGTAGGTGTAGGGATAGTAGTAGTAGTAGCCCAAGTAGGAGGAGTGGTAGTAGTAATTCTACTGCTGCTGCTGCTGCTAGTACTAGTGCTACTAGAACCACTGCTATTACTTCTACTACTACTACTGCTACTGCGGCTGTTGCTACTTTCGCTACTACTACTATTGCTACTATTACGGCTACTACTGTTACTACTTTCACTACTACGGCTACTACTACCACTACTTCCACAGCTACTACTACTATTGCTGCTACTACCACTACAACAATTGCAATTATGGCTACTGCCACTACTATTTGATGTACAATCACTACTACTGCTATTACAACAACTTCGACTACTACTATTACTAGTGCTACTACAATTGCTACTACTAATTCTACTATTTTTACAATCGCTAAAACTAGTGATACTACTACTACTCCTGCAAGAACAACAACAACAACAACAACTGCATCTCCTCCTACTATTATCGTACTAACTACAACTACAACAACTACTACGCTACTACTACTGTGACTACTACTAGTATTAGTACTACTACTACTACTACAGCTGCTACTATTACTACTTTTACTACTGCTACTGCTACTACTACTACTGCTGCTGCTATAGCTGCTACTACTGCAACTTGTACAACTACTGCTGCTATAACCAGTGCTACAGCTACTACTTTTGCTAACACTATTGCTACTACTAGAACTTGTAGTACTACTTCTACTAATCCAACAACTAACAATACAACTACTACTCTTGCTGCTACTGCAGTTACTACCACTACTGCTGCTACCACCGCTACTTCTACAACTTCTCCTGCTACTCCTACTATTGCTATTGCTACTACTACTACTACTACAACTACTACTAATAATACTACACCTACTACTACTTCTGCCACTGAAAATGCTACTACAAACTAAAACTACTACTACAATACTACTATTACTAACACTACTACTACTGATACTATAGAATTCCTACTACTACTACTACAACTATGACTAGTACTACCTGTGCTACTACTCTTGCTACTACTACTACTATTGCTAGAACTTCTACAATAACTACTTCTGCTACTGCTACAACTACTGCTATTACTACCACTACTATAAGTACAAGTTGTACTATTGCTACTATTACTACTACGACGACTACGACTACTACTACTGCTATAGCCACTATAGCTATTTCTACTACTACTACTACTATTGTTGCTACCACTACTACTACCACTATAATTGCTACTACTACTGCTGCTACTACTGCTAGTACCACTACTACTGCTACTTCTACTCCTACTGCTACTTCTCTGGCAACTATTCCAACTACAACTCTGACTCCTACTACTTCAACTACTACTACTCGTAATACTACTACCACTACTACTACTACTACTACTGATATTGCTACTACTACAGCAACTGCTACTACGGCTACTACTACTATTATTACTTCTACTGCTGTTGCTACTATTCCTATTTGTACTACCAATATTGATACTTCTGGTACCACGACTACTACTACTACTTTGTCTACTACTACTTCTTCTTCTACTACTACTACTATTGTGGCTACTACTACTACAACTACTACAACTGCTACTATTACTACTTTTGCTACAATCACTACAATCACCGCTGCTGCAACTACTACTACTATTATTGCTACTATTACAACTATTATTGCTATTACTACTACTACTGCTATCTATTGCTGCTCTTGCTACAACTGCTACTAATATGGCTATTACTACTACTACTGAGACTGCTACTACTATAACTACTCCTATGACTGATGCTGCTGGAATTGCTGCTATTGCAACTAATACTACTACTCTTTCTACTTCTTCTTCTACTACTACTACTACTACTACTACTACTACTACTATGACTGCTAGTATTACTATTACTACAACTAATACTACGGCTATTACTACTGCTACTACTATTGCTACTTCTAGTACTACAACTACTACTACTACTTCTGCTAGTACTATGACTACTCTTGCTACTACTACGACTACTTCAACTGCTACTACCACAACTACTCCTTTGATAGAAGCTACTACTCCTAATACTACAACTACTATAGTTGCTACTTCAAGAACAAGTGCTATTGCTACTACTTTTGCTACTTTTGTTACTATTGCTACTGCTGCTGCAGCTACTACTAGTACCACTAGTACTACTACCACTACTACTACCACTACTACTACTACTACTATATCTACTAGTGCTACTGCTGCTACTACCACTACTACTACTACTACTACTAATATTACTATGGCTACTCCTAAAACTACTGCTACAACTACTTCTACTAGTAGTATTACTTCTACTACTACTGCTCATATTATTGCTACCGCTACTACTACTACTATTGCTACTACAACTACTTCTGCTACTACTACTGCTGCAACTACTAATACTACAACTACGAGTGCCACTACAACTTCAACAACTACTACTATTACTACTCCTAATACTGCTACTAATATTAGTATTGGTACTAGCACTACTACTAGTACTAGTACTAGTACTACTACTAATACCCCAACTAGTACTACTACTACCACCAATGCTATTGCTTCTACTTCGACAACAACAACAACCACTACTATAGCTGCTGCTGCTGCTACTACTACTCCTCGTACTCCTGCTACTGCAATTACTACTGCTCCTTCTAGCAATACTAATACTACTACAACTCATACTACTACTCCTACTCCTACTCCTACTACTACCACTACACCGACAACTAAAACAACTAAAACAACTACAACTACTAATACTCCTATTACTATTACTTCTAGTACTACTGCTACTACTACTATAGGCACTGCTAATACTATTACTGCTATTACTACTATTACGACTACTAGTCCAATTACTACTACTACAACTACTTCTTCTACTTCTACCACTACTTCTACTACTACTACTACCATTGATGTTGCTACAACTACTACTACTACTTTTTTCACAAGTACTACTACTATTGCTACTACTACTACTATAACTATTATTGCTGCTACTACTACTATTATTATAGCAATAGTAATAGGAGTTGAAGTTGTAGTTGTAGTACTAGTAGTAATAAAAGTAGTAGGAGTGGTAGTTGTGGTAGTAGTAGTAGTATTAGTCGTCGTAGTAGTAGTAGTAGTACTAGTAGCAATTGTAGTAGTAGGTGTTGTAGTTGCTGTAGTAGTAGTAGTTATTGTGGTATTAGTAGTAGTAGTACTACTAGCAGTAGTATTAGGAGGTGGAGTTGTTGTACGAGTAGTAGTTGTAGTAGTAGTAGTAGCACTAGTCGTGGTAGTACTAGTCGTAGTAGTAGTAGTAGTAGTAATAGTAGCAGTAGTAACAGTAGCCATTGTAGTAGTTGCACAAGAAACAGCAACAGTAGTAGTAGTAGTCATAGTTGTAGTTGTAGTTGTTGTAATAGTAGTAGGAGTAGTATTAGGAGTAGGAGTAGGAGTAGGAGGAGTAGTAGTAGTTGTAGTAGTAGTAATAGGTGTAGTAGTAGTAGTAGTAGTTGCAGTAGTAGTATTAGTAGTCATAGTAGTAGGAATAGTAGTAGTAGTAGTATTAGGTGTAGTAGTTAAAGTAGTAGAAGTAGTACTCCTAGTAGCAGTAGCTAAAGCAGTAGGAGTTATAGTTCTGGTAGTAGTAGTAGTTGTTGTAATAGTAGTATTAGTAGTAGCAGTAGGGGTAGTAATATTAGTAGTAGTTGTACTTCTAGTAGTAGAGGTAGTAGTAGTACTAGTAGTAGTAGTAGTAGCAGCAGCAGTAGTAGTAGTACTAGTAGTAGTAGTAGTAGTAGTAGAAGTAGTAGTAGTACTAGTAATAGCAGTAGTACTAGTAGTAGCTGCAGCTGGAGCAGTAGCAGTATTAGTGGTAGTCGCAGTTGTTATAGTGGTAGCAGTGGTAATAGTCGTTGCTGCAGTAGTAGTAGTAGTTGTAGTAGTAGTAATAGTAGTTGTAGTAGCATTAGTAGAAGTTGTAGCAGTATTAGTAGTAGTAGTAGTAGTAGCAGTAGTTGTTGCAGAAGTAGTACATTGAGTAGCAGCATTTGTGGTAGTGGTAACCATAAAAGTAATAGTAGTAGTGGTAGTAACAAAAGTACTAGTTGCAGTAGTAGTGGAATTAGTATAAGTAGTAGTATTGGTAGCAATAGTAGCAGTAGTCATAGTAGCTGTAGTAGTAGTATTAGTAGTAGTAATAATAATAGTAGCAATAGTAGTTGTAGTAATTGTAGAAGTTGGAGAAGAAGAGTAGTAGTAGTAGCAATAGTAGTAGTAGTAGTAGTAGTAGTAGTCAAAAAATTAGTAGTTAGTAGAAGCAACAGTAGTACTAGTAATAGTAGATGTAGTAGTGGCAACAATAGTAGTAACTAGGGCAATAGTAGTTGCAGTAGAAGTAGTAGGAGTAGTAGTGGTAGTCGGTGTAGCAGTGAAAGTCTTAGTACAAGTTATAGTAGTAGGGGAAGTTGTAGTAGAAGTAGTAGTGGTATCGGTAGTAGTTGTTGTTATTCTAGTAGTAGTAGTTGTAGCAGCGAAAGTTGTAGTAGTGGTAGTAATTATAGTTGTAGTAGTAGTACCATTAGTAGTAGTAGTAGCAGTAGTAGTTCTAGAGGCAATAGTGGTGGTAGTTGTAGTAGTTGTTGTACCAATAGTAGAGTAGTAGTAGGACTAGCAATAGTAGTAGTAGTTTGAGATATTGAACAATACCATCTGAAATAGTAGTAGTAGCAGTATAGTAGTAGTAGAAGAAGAAGAAGAAGAAGAAGTGGTGGTGGTAGTAGTAGTAGCAGTAGGAGTAGTTGGATTAGTAAAAGAAGCAGCAGTAGTAGCAGTTGCAACAACATTAGTTGTAGTATTTGTAGTATAGTAGAAATAATAGCAGTAGTAGTAGCTATAGTAGTATCAGTAGCAGTAGTACTAGCATTAGTAGTAGTAGTGGTAGAAATATTAGTACTACTTGTAGCAAAATTAGCAGTATAAGAAGTAGTAGTAGTCGTGGTACTAGCAATAGTAACTGAAGTAGAGATAGTTGCAGTAGTAGCAGTAATAACAGTTGTAGAAGTTGTAGTACTAATTGTAGTAGTAATAGAAGTAACCATAGTAGCAATAGTAGCAGTCGTACTAGTAGTAGTAGTAGCAATAGTAGTAAAAAAAGTAGTTGCAGTAGTAGTTGTATTAGTGGTCATAGAAAAATTGGTAGTAGTAGTAGCAGCCATGATAGTACTAGTAATTGAAGTAGTTGATGCAGTATCAGTAGATGTAGTAGGAGTAGTAGTATAGTTAGTTGCATCAATAGTAGTAGTAGCAGCAGTAGTAGTAATAGTAGTAGTAGTAGTCGTATTTGTGGTAGTAATGGTAGTAGTAGTAGAAGTAGCTGTTGTTGTAGTAGTAGAAGTAGTTGTTATTGTTGTAATAATTTTAGTTGTTGTTGTAGTAGTAGTAGTACTAACATGAGCAGTGGTAGTAGTTGCAACATTAGTAATAGCAATAGTAGGAGCATTTGTTGTAGTAGCAGTAGTGGTAGTGGTAGTAATTTTAGTAGTACTAGCAGTAGATGTAGTAATAGCAGTTGTAGTAGCAATACTAGCAGCGATAGTAGCAGTAGTAGTAGCTGTAGTAGCAGTAGTAGTAGAAGTGGTAGTTGGAGCAACAGTTACAGTAGTAGCAGTAGAAGTAGTAATAATAGTAGTAGTAGCAGTACCTGTGGTACTAGTGGCAGTAGTAATAGTAGTTGCAGTAGCAGTAGCGGTAGTAGTAGTGGTCATATTAGCAGTGGTAGCAGTGGTAGTAGTAGCAATTATCGTTGGAGGAGGAGCAGCTTTAGTAGTAGTAAGAGTGGTACTAGTTGTAATACTAGTACGAGGAGCAATAGTGATGTAGGACAACTACATCTTTTTTCACAGTAAAATTAGAGATCCAGTCCAAGTTGAATTCCAACTCCAATTAGGATCCGTCAAGATTCATACAGCTACAATCCAAAGGCCATATCTCCTAAGATATTGATCCAAATTCAGCAAATAACTATCCGTTGGAAAGCTGAGATCGATTCCTACAAGTCTCTTATTTACTATTTTGGATAATTCGGATTTTATATTGATCAAAATTAGGATTTATTTATCAGTCCGAGTCAATAACAGTCCTAGCCCAATAAGGAATAGGATTTATATATCTTTATTTAAGATATGTTAAGTAGAATTCTTAGTAGAGTCTAAGTCCTATTTTTAGTCTATACCAAGTAGGACTCTAAGTTTATCAGAGGGCTATATATACAGCCCAAGGTTGTAACAAAAGGAGGAAGACTTTTCTATCAATAATATTCTCTTATTTTGGGTTTGTTCCCTTTTTATCTTCCTTGTGGATTCAAGGATCTATCGTGGTGAGAAGACAGTGATCTTCTTCCTATCCCTTGTGCCCCTTCCGGCTATATCAAGCGGATCTATCATTGCGAGAAGACGGTGATCTTCTCCCTATTCCTCATGCCTTCCTCCCGCTGTATCAAGTGAAGACGGTGATCTTCTCCCTATCTCTCGTGCTTCCTCCCTCTGCATCAAGAGAAGACGGTGCTCTTTCTCCGACCCCTCGTGCCCCTCCTTCCCGCTGCATCAAGTGGTATCAGAGCGACGTTGTTCCTGAGCTCAACTCCATTGATCGTAGTTGGTGGCAACAACTCCATGGACAGTGATATAGGAGATTATCAAATTCGAGATTTGATTAAACAAAATTTTCTTGCTTCTATCACTAGGAAGTATGAAGCTTTGAAACAGATTGAAACTAAGAACCAAGTTCATCAATTGATCGTCGAAGAGGATCGCGGTCCGATGTCTTGGAGATCAACAGACGAAGCTATTCAGGAAAACCAAAACCATGGTGAGGTGAATATTCCATACTTTCATGGCTATGAGAATTTATTTATTTGGATCGATAAAGTTGAGAAATTCTTTAAGTTTATGGAGATTCCTGAAGAGAAGAAGGTGAAAATTGTTGAATACAAGCTTGATGGTTATGCGTCATCTTGGTGGGAGCAAATTCAAGTCCAAAGAACACGTGAAGGCAAACCAAAAATTCGCTCATGGCTGAAGATGCTTAAACTATTCAATATAAAGTTCTCAAAAGGGGATCAAAATCAGGTAAAACAGATCTCTCATCCAAAGGCTTCTGGCATTGAAATCAATGGAGACAACCATGAGGTATTAATTCCACATCTTAGTAACTTTCCTCTAGTATTGAATTATCAAGTCAAAGAAGAGGTTGTGGATCGTGTGGAAGACAAACAAACTAGTGAAGAATTTATTGAGAGCCCCAAAGATTCTTTCTTTGATGAATTAGAAGATCATACAAAAGTAGCTTTGGATGTTACAGAAAATTTTCAAGATACTATCTATGAGAATTCATATGAATCAGTTGACAATCTTGAAGGCTGCAAGAAAGAGTTTTCTACTTGTGAAAATATTGACTGTGCTAGTCAAGATTATTCTTTGAAGTCATCAAAAGCCAACTCTCTTGAACAACTAGAGAAAATTTCTACAGGAGTTATCACTATGCAACATTCAAAATTTGCAATGGCATATCCAAATTATTGTCGCAATTGTCAGCAAACTTGCGAAGAATACTTTCATTGCATGAGAACAAATCATAAGTTGGTGTGTACAAAAAAATTTATTTCAAATAAGGTCAAAAGGAATCCTGCAAAAGTTCAAGTGGTTGTGTCGAAGGAAAATAGGAAATCAAAGTGCTGAAGATGTTACTCGAAGAAATCTTATTGGTTTACATCATCAAGTTTTATGTTGGAAAGAGTTCAAGGGGAGCACAACTGCACCAACGGAGACTCCAATCTTTGACTTGAGGACAAGTCTTTTACAAGTGGAGGGGTCTGATGTAGGACAACTACATCTTTTTTCACAGTAAAATTAGAGATCCAGTCCAAGTTGAATTCCAACTCCAATTAGGATCCGTCAAGATTCATACAGCTACAGTCCAAAGGCCATATCTCCTAAGATATTGATCCAAATTCAGCAAATAACTATCCGTTGGAAAGCTGAGATCGATTCCTACAAGTCTCTTATTTACTATTTTGGATAATTCGGATTTTATATTGATCAAAATTAGGATTTATTTATCAGTCCGAGTCAATAACAGTCCTAGCCCAATAAGGAATAGGATTTATATATCTTTATTTAAGATATGTTAAGTAGAATTCTTAGTAGAGTCTAAGTCCTATTTTTAGTCTATACCAAGTAGGACTCTAAGTTTATCAGAGGGCTATATATACAGCCCAAGGTTGTAACAAAAGGAAGGAAGACTTTTCTATCAATAATATTCTCTTATTTTGGGTTTGTTCCCTTTTTATCTTCCTTGTGGATTCAAGGATCTATCGTGGTGAGAAGACGGTGATCTTCTTCCTATCCCTTGTGCCCCCTCCGGCTACATCAAGCGGATCTATCATTGCGGAAAGACGGTGATCTTCTCCCTATTCCTCATGCCTTCCTCCCGCTGCATCAAGTGAAGACGGTGATCTTCTCCCTATCTCGCGTGCTTCCTCCCTCTGCATCAAGAGAAGACGGCGCTCTTTCTCCGACCCCTCGTGCCCCCTCTTCCCTCTGCATCAAATAGTAGTGGCAGTAATACTTGTAGTAGTACTAGTAATAGTAGTAGTAGTAGCCATAGTGGTAGCTACAATAGTGGTAGCAGTAGTCATAGCAGTAGCAATAGAACTAGCAGTAGTAGTGGCAGAAGCAGTAGTGGTACTAGTAGTAGTAGTAATAGTAGCAGTTGGAGCAGCCACAGTAATTACAGTAGTAGTAATAGTAGTGGTAGTAGTAGTAACAACAGTAGTAGTAGTAGTAGCAGCTGCTGTAGCAATACTAGTTGGAGTAGTAGTAGTAGTAGAAGTAGTAGTGTCAATAGTAGCAATAGTAGTAGTAGTTGTTGTTGTTCTAGTGGCAGTAGTTGTTGCCGAAGTAGTAGTAGTTATAGTTGTTTTAGTAGTATTATTATTATTTGTTGTAGTCAGAGTAGAAGTTCTAGCAGCAGTAGTAGTAGTTGCAGTAGTAGCAGTCGTAATAGTGGTAGTAATAGCTGCAGTTGCAGCTGTATTTGTTGTGGTTGCAGTAGTATTAGTCATAGCTATAGTAGCAGTAGAAGCAATAGTAGTAGTTGTAGTAATTATAGAAGCAGCAGTAGTAGTAGCCATAGTAATAGAAGCAGCATTAGTAGTAGTGTAGTCAAAGTAGTAGTAGCTGTAGCTGTAGAAATATGAGAAGTAGTTGGAGTAAAAGTAGTAGTTGTAGTAGTAGTAGTGTAGCTATAGTAGCTGTGGTAGTAGTAGTTGTAGCAGTAGTAGTAGTAGTAGTAGCAGGAGTAGGAGGAGTAGTAGTAGTATTAGTAGTAGTACTAGTACTAGCAGTAGCAGTAGTTGCAGCAGTACTAGCAGTAACAGTAGTAGTTGTTGTATGAGTAGTAGCAGTAGTAGCTCTCGGAGCCATCGAAGTAGTAGTACTAATAGTAGTATTAGTTGTAGTAGTACTAGTCGTGGTAGTAGTAGTTGTTGTAGTAGTTGCAAGAGTAGTAAGAGTAGCAATAGTAGTAGTCGTGGTAGCAGTAATAGTAGTAGTAGTAGTCGTGGTAGCAGTAGTAGTTGCAAAAGTAGTAGAACTAGGTGAAGTGGTAATAATTGTAGGAATAGTAATAGTAGTAGCAACGATAGTAGTGGTAGGAGGGGTAGTAGTATTAGTAGTTACAGAAGTAGTTGTTCTAGCAGTAGTAGTAGTAGCAGTAGTAGTTTCGATAGTAATTGTAGTAGTAGTAGCAGTGGCAGTAGCTGTTGTAGTAGTAGTAGTAATAGTGGTAGCAGTAGTAGTAGTCGTAGTAGCGGTAGTAGTCGAAGCGATAGTAGCAGTAGCAGTAGTAGTAATACTCACTATACTAGTTGTAGTATTACTAGTAGTAGCATCCATTATAGCAGTAGTAGTTGTCGTACTAGTAGTGGTAGTTGTAGAAGTAGTAGTAGTATTAGTAGTCGTGGTAGTACTTGTAGTAGTAGTAGCAGTAGTTGTAGGAGCAACAGTAGCATTAGTAGTACTAGGAGTAGTACTAATAGTAGCAATAGTAGCAGCAACAATAGTTGAAGTAGTAGTACTTGTAGTAGTTGTTGTAGTAGCAGTAGTATTAGCCCTAGTAGTAGTTGTTGCTATAGTAGTAATTGTCATAGTAGTTGCAAAAGCACTAGCAGTTGTAGCAACAATAGCTGTAGCTGTACTAGCGGTGGTAGTAGTAGCAGTAGCAATGGTCACAGTAGTTGTATTGACCAGAATAGTAGTAGCAGTGGTAGTAGCAGGAGTAGTAGCAGCTATAGCAGTAGTAGTAGGAGTCGTAGTAGTCGCAGTTCAGTAGTGACAGTAGTAACAGTAGTAGTAGTAGTAATAGTAGTAGTAGTAGTAGTAGTCGTATCAGCTGAAGTAGTAGTAGTTGTAATAGGCGTAGTAGTAGTAGTAGTATTGGTATTAGTAGTAGCCATAGTAGAAGTTGTAAAAGCCAAAGCAGAAGTTGTAGTAGGAATAGTAGTCCTAGTTGTGGTAGTAGCAGTAGCAGTAGCAGCTATAGTAATAGTAGTAGGAGCAGCAGTCGTAGCTGTAGGGGCAGTAGTAGGAGGAGAAGCAGTTGTAGTAGTAGGCGAGATCGTGGTTATAGTAATAGCGGTAGCAATAATAATTGTTGTAGTAGTAGTAGTAATAGCAGCAGCAGCAACAGTAGTATTAGTAGTAGTTATTGTACTAGTAGTAGCACTAGCAGTAGTGGTAGTAGCAATAATAGGAGTAGTACTAATAGCAACAGTATTTGTAGTAGAAATTGCAGTCGTATTTGCAGCATCAATAGTAGTAGTAATCATAGTGGTAGTAGTAGTGGTACTAGTAGTAGTAGCTTTGAGTCGGGGTACTATTAGTTGGAGTTGGTGTAGGAATAGAAGCAGTAACAGTAGTTGTAGAAATAGTAGTACAAGTAGTAGTAATAGTAGTAGTAGTAGTTGTCGAAGGAGCACCAATAGCAGTAGTTGTTGTTGTAGTTGTAGTAGTAGTAGTAGTATTAGTTGCAGGAGTATTAGGAATAGTAGTAGTAGAAGTAGTAGTAGTCTTAATAGTCAGAGTAGTAGTAGTAGTAGTAGTAGTAGTAGTAGTAGTAGTATTAGTAGTAGTGGTAGTAACAGTGGTAGTAGTAGTAGCCATTATGCTAGTAGTAGTAGTTGTGGCAGGGGTAGGAGTAGTAGTCGTAGCAATAGTAGTTGTAGAAGTAGTAGTAGTAGTAGTAGAAATATAGGTAATAGTATTAGTTTAGGAATAGTATAAGTAGTAGTTGTAGTAGTAGTAGTATTAGAAGTAGTGGTAGTAGCAGTAGTAGCAGTAATAGTAGTAGTAGTAGTACTAGTAGTAATTTTTGTTGTTGGAGTAATAGTAGTACTAGTAGTAGGGGCAGCAGTAGTAGTTGGAGTAGTGGGTGTAGTAGTAGTAGTAGTAGTTCTAGGAGTAGTAGTGTCAACAGCAATAGTAGTAGTAATAGTAGCTGTAGTAGTAGTAGTGGTAGTTGTAGTAGCAGTTGTAGTACATGTAGAAGTAGGAGTAGTAACAACAGTAGTAGTAGTAGTAGCAGCAGCAGCAGCAGTAGTGGTAGTAGTTGTAATAGTAGCAATATTAGTAGTAGTAGTGGTAGAACTAGCTATGGTCGTTATAGTGGAAGTTGTAGTAGTAGTAGTCATTGTAGTAGTAGTAGTAGTAGTGGTGGTGGTGGTAGGAGTACTTGTAGCAGTAGTAGCAATATCAGTAGTTATGGTGGTTGGAGTTGTAGTAGTAATAGGAATAGGTGTTGAAGTAGGAGTAGTAGTTGGAGTTGTCCTCGTAGGAGTAGTAGTCATAGCAGTAGTAGTAGTAGTAGTAGTGTAGTACTAGTAGTAGTGCAATACTAGTAATAATTGTTGTTGAAGTAATAGTTGTAGTAGTAGTAATAGTAATAGTACTAGTAGTAGCAATTGTAGTGGTTCTAGTAGTAGTAGTAGCAATAGTGGTTGCGGTAGTAGTAGCCGCAACAGTTGCATTAATAGCAGACATTGTTGTAGGAAGAGTAGTAACAGTTAGTTGAAGTAGTACTAGCAGTTGTAGTAGTCGTATTAGTAGTAGTTGAAGGAGTAGTAGGAGTAGTAGTAGGAGTAGTAGTAGTAGTAGTAGTAGTAGTAGTAGTAGTAGTAGTAGCAGTGGTAGCTGAAGCAGTTGTAGCTGTGGCAATAGAAGTACTAGTAGTTGCTATGGTAGTAGTAGTAGTACGAGAAGTAGTAGTAGTAGTAGTATTAGCGATAGAAGCAGCAGCAGTAGTAGTAGTAATAGTATTAGCAGTAGTAGTTGTAATAGTAGTTGTAGGAGTAGTGGTAGAAGTAGAAGCAGAAGTAGAAATGAGAGTTGTCGTAGCAATAATAGTAGTAGCAGAAGTAGTAGTACTTTTAGTATTAGCAGCAGCAGTAGCAGCAGCCGTTGTAGTAATAGTAATAGGAGAAGTTATAGTTGAAGTTGTAACAGTAGTAGTAGTAGTAGTACTAGTACCAGTAGCAGTAGCAATAATTTTAGTAGTTATTGTTGTAGAAGTAGTTGAAGTTGTAGCATAATTAGTAGTCATAC
>RXID01001359.1:0-7500 GCA_005019695.1 Trichopus zeylanicus subsp. travancoricus | reverse complement strand
CAACTGCTACGGCTGCTACTACTGCAATAGGTACAACTACTTCAGCTAGAACGAGTGTTATAGCTACTACTCTTGCTAATATTATTGCTACTACTAGAACTTGCACTACTACTACTACAAATCCAACAACTACCAATACAACTACTACTATTGCTGCTATTGCAGTTACTACCACTACTACTACTACCACTGCTACTTCTACAACTTCTCCTACTACTACTACTACTGCTACTACTACTACTACTACTACTACTACTACTACTACTACTACTACTACTACTAATACTACAGCTACTACTACTTCTGCCCCTAAAAATGCGACTACAACTAAAACTACTACTATAAAACCACTATTACTAACACTACAACTACTGATACTATAGAATTCCTACTACTACTACTACAACTACAACTAGTACAACCTATGCTACTACTACTGCTACTACTTCTACTACCGCTAGAACTTCTACGCACCTACATATGCTACTGCTACAACTACTACTACTACCACCACTACTTTAAGTACTAGTTTTACTATTACTACTATTACTACTACGACGACTACCACAACTGCTACTGCGACTACTACTACAGGTACTTCGACTACTACTACTAATATTGTTACTACCACTACTACTACCACTACAATTGCTGCTACTACTACTGCTACTACTACTAGTACCACTACTATTACTACTTCTACTCTTACTGCTACTTCTCTGTCAACTATTCCTACTACAACTCAGACTCCTACTACTTCAACCACTACTACTTGTACTACTACTACTACCACTACTACTGCATCAACTTTTGTTGTTATTACTACTACCTCTCCTTTTGCTACTACTACTACTCCTCCTATTATCGCTACTACTGCTACTGTGACTACGATTACTACTACTACTACTACTACTACTACTACTACTACTACTACTACTACTACTACTACAATTGCTATTATTATTAGTTCTACTTCTTCTATTACTACTACTACTGATATTGCTACTACTACAGTAGTTGCTACTATGGCTACTACTACTACTACTAGGACTTCTACTACTACTACTACTATGCCTCTACTACGCCTATTTGTACTACCAATATGGATACTTCCGGTACCATGACTACTACTAATACTTTGTCTACTACTACTTCTACTACTACTACTACTACTATTGCAGCTACTACTACTACAACTACTATAACTGCTACTACCACTACTTCAGCTCCAATCACTACAATCACCACTGCTACAACTGCTACTACTACTACTGCTACTGCTGCTACTACTGTTGCTACTATTACAATTGCTACTACTATTACTACTACTGTTGCTACTACTACTATTGCTGCTCTCGCTACAGCTCCTACTAATACGACTAATACTAATACTACTACTGAGACTGCTACTACTATAACTACTCCTATGACTGCTGCTGCTGGAATTGTTGCTACTTCAACTAATACTACTACTCTTTCTACTTCCTCTACTACTACTATAGCTACTACTACTGCTACTACTATGGCTGCTAGTACTACTCTCTTACTAAAACTAATACTACTGCTATTACTACTGCTACTACTATTGCTACTACTACTAGTACTACTATTGTTACTACTACTACTAGTACTAGTTCTAGTACTAACTAGTACTACAACAACAACTACTACTGCTACTACTACTACTTTTGCCGCTACTACGACTACTCTTGCTACTACTACGACTAATTCAATTGCTAGTACCATAACTACTCCTTCCACAACAGCTACTGTTCCTAATACTACAACTACTATAGCTGCTACTATAAGAACTAGTGCTACTGCTACTACTTTTGCTACTACTACTACTGCTACTGCTGCTACTACTAGTACCACGAGTACTACTAGTACTACTACCACTATTACTACTACTACTACTACATCTACTAGTGCTACTGCTTCTACTACCACTACTACTACTACTACTACTATTACTATGGCTACTCCTAAAACTACTCCGACAACTACTTCTGCTACTAGTATTACTTTTACTACTACTACTCATATTACTACTACTACTACTACTACTACTACTATTGCTACTACAACTACTTCTACTACTACTACTACTGCTAATACTAACACTACAACTACTAGTGCTACTACTACTACTTCAACAACTACTAGTATTTCTACTAATACTACTACTAGTATTAGTACTGGTACTAGTACTACTACTACTATTACTACTACTACTACTAATAATAATAATAATATCCCAACTACTACTACTACTACCAATGTTACTGCTTCTACTTCGACAACAACAACAACTACTACTACAACTGCTGCTACAACTACAACTGCTCCTACTCCTACTCCTACTACTGCAATTACTACTGCTCCTTCTAGTAATAGTAATACTACTACAACTCATACTACTACTCTAATTCCAACTCCTTCTACTACCACTACACCGACAACTACAACAACTACAACAACTACAACTACTAATACTCGTATTACTACTACTTCTAGTACTACTGCTACTACTACTATAGGTACTGCTAATACTATTACTAATATTACTATTATTACCTCTACTACCTCAATTACTACTACTACCACTACTACTACGACTACTACTACTTTTACTACTACTACTACTATTGCTGTTGCCACTACTACTACTACTACTTCTATTACTAATACTACTACTATTGCTACTGCTACTGCAATAACTATTATTGCTGCTACTACTACTATTATTATAGCAATAGTAATAGGAGTTGTAGTTGTAGTTGTAGTACTAGTAGTAATAGAAGTAGTAGGAGTGGTAGTTGTGGTAGTAGTAGTAGTAGTTGAAGTAGTAGTAGTACTAGTAGCAGTGGTAGTAGTAGGTGTTGCAGTTGCTGTAGCAGTAGTAGTTATTATTGTATTAGCAGTAGTAGTACTAGTAGCAGTAGTATTAGGAGGTGGAGTTGTCATACGAGTAGTAGTTGTAGTTGTAGTACTAGTAGTAGCAGTAATCATGGTAGTACTAGTCGTAGTAGTAGAAGTAATAGTAGCAGTAGCAACAGTAGCCATTCAAGTAGTTGCATGAGCAACAGCAGTAGCAGTAGTAATAGTCATAGTTGTAGTTGTAGTTGTTGTAGTAGTAGCAGGAGTAGTATTAGGAGTAGGAGTAGGAGTAGGAGTAGTAGTAGTTGTTGTTATAGTAGTACAAGTAGGTGTAGTAGTAGTAGTTGTTGTAGTAGTAGTATTAGTAGTCGTAGCAATAGGAATAGTAGTAATAGTAGTATTAGTTGTAGTAGTTATAGTAGTAGTAGTAGTACTCCTAGTAATAGTAGCGGAAGCAGTAGGAGTTGTAGTTGTGGTAATAGTATTTGTTGTTGTAATAGTAGTTTTAGTAGTAGTAGTAAGAGTAGTAATATTAGTAGTAGTATTAGTAAAAGTAGTAATAGTAGTGCGTCTAGTAGTGGAGGTAGTATTAGTACTAGTAGTAGTAGTAGCAGTAGAAGTAGCAGTAGTACTAGTAGTAGTAGTAGTAGTAGTAGTAGTAGTAGTAGTAGTAGTAGTAGTAGTAGTAGTAGTAGTAGTAGTAATAGTAGTAGTGCTAGTAGTAGCTACAACAGGAGTAGTAGCAGTAGCAGTAGCAGTGGTAGTAGTGGTAGTAGTAGTTGCTGCAGTAGTAGTAGTAGTAGCAGTAATAATAATAGTAGTAGTAGTAGCATTAGCATTAGTAAAAGTAGTAGCAGTATTAGTAGTAGTAGTAGTAGTAGTAGTAGTAGTTGCAGAAGTAGTAGATGGAGTAGCAGTATTTGTAGTAGTGGTAGTAACAAAAGTGCTAGTTGCTGTAGTAGTGGAATTTGTATAAGCAATAGTATTGGTAGCAATGGTAATAGTAATCATAGTAGCTGTAGTAGTAGTATTAGTAGTAGTAATAGTAGTCGTAGCAATAGTAGTTGTAGTAATATTAGAGGTTGGAGAAGAAAAATAGTAATAGCAGCAATAGTACTAGTAGTAGTTAGAGTAGTAGGAGTAGTAGTAGTAGTCAGAGAATTAGTAGCTAGTAGAAGCGACAGTAGTACTAGTAATAGTAGATGTAGTAGTGGTAATAATAGTTGTAACAGTGGCAGTAGTAGTTGCTGTAGAAGTAGCAAGAGTAATAGTGGTAGTAGGTGTTGTAGTGAAAGTCTTAGTACTAGTTGTAGTGGTAGGGGAAGTTGTAGTAGAAGTAGTTATTATTGTTCTAGTAGTAGTTGTAGCAGTGGTAGTAATTGTAGTTGTAGTAGCAGTACTATTAGTAGTAGTAGTAGTAGTAGTAGCAATTGTAGTGGCAACAGCGGTGGTAGTTGTTGTAGTTGTTGTACCAATAGTAGCAGTACCCGCATCAGTAGTAGTAGTAGTAGTAGTAGTAGTAGTAGTAGTAGTAGTAGTAGTAGTAGTAGTAGTAGTAGTAGTAGTAGAAGTGGTGGTGGTGGTGGTAGTAGTAGCTGTAGGAGTAGTCAGATTAGTAAAAGAAGCAGCAGTAGTAGCAGTTGCAGCAATAGTAGTTATAGTATTTGTTGTAGTAGTAGCAGAAGTAGTAGTAGCAGTAGTAGTTGTTATTGTTGTAGTAGTAGTAGTTGTTATTGTAATAGTTGTAGTTGTTATTGTAGTAGTAGTAGTACTAACAAGATCAGTGTTAGTAGTCGCAACATTAGTAATAGCAATAGTAGGAGAATTTGTATAGTAGTAGTGGTAGTTGTAGTAATTTTAGTAGTAGTACTAGCAATACTAACAGCGGTAGTAGCAGTAGTAGTAGCTGTAGTAGCAGCAGTAGTAGAAGTGGTAGTTGGAGCAACAGTTGTAGTAGTAGCAGTAAAAGTAGTAATAGTAGTAGTAGTAGCACCTGTTGTACTAGTGGCAGGAGTAATAGTAGTTGCAGTAGCAGTAGCGGTAGTAGTAGTGGTCATATTAGTAGGGTAGCAATGGTAGTAGTAGCAATTGTCGTCAGAGCAAGAGCAACTTTAGTAGTAGTAGGAGTGGTACTAGTAGTAATAGTAGTACGAGGAGCAATAGTAGTGGCAGTAATACTTGTAGTAGTAGTAGTATGAGCAGTAGTAGTAGCCATAGTATTAGCTACAACAGTGGTAGCAGTAGTCATAGTAGTGGCAATAGAACTAGTAGCAGTAGTGGCAGAAGCAGTAGTGGTACCGGTAGTAGTAGTAGTAGTAGCAGTTGGAGCAATCGCACTAGTTGTAGTAGTAGTACTAGTAGTGGTAGTAGTAATAACAACAATAGTTGTTGTAGTAGTAGTAGCTGTAGCAGTACTAGTAGTAGTAGTAGTCGCAGAAGCTGTAGTGTCAATAGTAGCAGTAGTAGTTGTTATTGTTGTTGTTCTAGTGGCAATAGTCTTTGCCGAAGTAGTAGTCGTTATAGTGGTATTATTATTATTATTATTATAAATTGTAGTCATAGTAGAAGTTCTAGCAGCAGTAGCAGCAACAATAGTAGTAGTAGCAGCAGTAGTAGTTGTGGCAGTAGCAGTTGTAATAGTTGTAGTAGTAGCTGTAGTAGCAGCTGTATATGTTGTAGTTGCAGTAGAAGCAATAGTAGTAGTTGTAGTAATAGTGGAAGCAGCAGCAGTAGCAACCATAGTAGTAGAAGCAGCATTAGCAGTAGTGTAGCAGTAGTAGTAGTAATAGTAGCTGTAGAAATATGAGAAGTAGTTGGAGTAGCAGTAGCAGTTCTCGTAGTAGTACTGTAGGAATAGTCGCTGTAGTAGTACCTATCATAGCAGTAGTAGTAGTAGCAATACTAGCAGCAACAGTAGGAGGAGGAGGAGGAGTAGTAGTAGTAGTAATAGTATTAGTAGTAGTACTAGAACTAGTAGTAGTAGTAGTTGCAGCAGTACTAGCAGCAGCAGTAGTAGTAGCAGTAGTAGTTGCTGTATGAGTAGTAGCAGCAGCAGCAGTAGTAGTAGCAGGAGTACTAGTTGTACTACTAGTAGTGGTAGTAGTAGTACTAATAGTAGTAGCACTAGTAGTAGTAGTAATAGTAGTAGTAGTAGTAATAGTAGTAGCAGTAGCAGTAGAAGTAGTAGTTGTTATTGTAATAGTAGTAGTCATAATAGTAGCAGCAGCAGAAGTAGTAGTAGTAGTAGCAGCAGCAGCAGCAGCAGTAGTAGCAGTCGTAGTAGTAATAGTAGTAGTAGTAGTAGTAGTAAGTAGTAGTACTAGGAGTACTAGTAGTAGTAGTAGTAATAGTAGTAGCAGCAGCAGTAGTAGTAGTGGTAGTTGTAGTAGTAGTAGTAGTCGTAGTAGCAGTAGTAGTAGTAGTAGTTGTTGTTGTTGTTGTTGTTGTTATTATTATTATTGTTGTCGTAGTAGTACTAGTAGAAGAAGTAGCAGCAGTAGTAGTTCTAGAAATTGTAGTAGTTGACGTAGTAGTAGTAGTAGTAGCACCACCACCAGCAGCAGCAGTAGCAGCAATAGTAGCAGCAGTAATAGCAGTAGTGGTGGTAGTAGTAGTAGTAGAAGTACTAGTAGTAGTAGTAGTAATAGTAGCAACAATAGTAGTACTAGTAGTAGTCCTAGTTGTTGTTGTTGTTATTGTTGTTGTTGCTGTAGTAGTAGAAGTAGAAGAAGTAGTAGTAGTAGTTGTAGAAGTAGTAGTAGTAGATGTAGTAGTAGTAGTAGTAGCAGCAGTAGCAGCAATAGCAGTAGTAGTAGTAGTAGCAGAAATAGTAGTGGTGGTGGTAGTTGTAGTAAAAGTAGTAGTAGCAGGAATAGTAGTAGTAGTAGTAGTAGTAGTAGCAGTACTAGTAGTAGTAGTAGTCGTGGTAGTAACAGTAGTAGTAGAAGTACTAGTAGTAGTAGTAGTACTTGTAGTAGTAGTAATATTAGTAGTAGTAGTAGTAGTACTACTACTACTAGTAGTAGTAGTAGTAGTAGTAGTAGAAGTAGCAATGGTAGTACTAGTAGCAGTATTAGTATTAGTAGTAGTAGTAACAGTAATAGTAGTAATAGTACAAGCAATAGTAATACTTGTAGTAGTAGTAATAGTTGTAGTAGTAGTAGTGGTAGTAGTAGTAGTAGTAGTAGTAGTAGTATTAATAGTAGTACTAGGAGCGGCAGTAGTATTAGTTGTAGTAGTAGTGGTTGTAATAGTAGCACTAGTACAAGTAGTAGTAGTACTATGAGTAGTAGTAATAGTAGTTGTAGTAGTAGTAGTAGTAGCAGCAGGAGTAGTAATAGTAGCCACAGTAGTAGTAGTACAAGTAGTAGTAGTAGTAGTTGTTATAGCAATAGGCGTTGTTGTAGTAGTAGCAGTAGGAGTAATAGTAGTAGTTGTTGTGGTAGTAGTTGTAGTAGTACTGGTAGTACTAGTCTACGAGTAGTAGTGGTAGTACTAGTAGTAATAGTTGTTGTTATAGTAGTAGTAGTTCTAGTAGTAGTAGTAGTAGTAGTAGTTGTACTAGTAGTAGTAGTAGTAATGGAAGTTGTAGTAGTAGTAGTAGTTGTAGTTATTGTAATA
>RXID01001358.1:0-24063 GCA_005019695.1 Trichopus zeylanicus subsp. travancoricus | reverse complement strand
AGTAGCGACAGTAGTAGTAGTACTAATAGTAGCTATAGTTGTAGGTGGAGTTGGAGTAGGAGTAGTAATAGGAGTTGTAGTAGTAGTTGGAGTTGGGGCAATAGCAGTAGTAGGAGTTGAAGTAGCAGTAGGAGTTAGAGTAGGAGTCATAGTAGTTATATTAGTAGTAGGAGGAGGCGGAGCAGTAGTTGCAGTTGTGGGATCAGGAGTAGTAATAGTAGTAGCTATAGTAGTAGTAGTAGTAGTGGTAGTAGTAGTTGCAGGAGCAGTAGTAGCATTAGTGGTTGTAGTAGAAGTAGTAGTATTCAAAGTAGTAGTAATAGTAGCAATACTGGAAGGAGTAGCAGTAGTAGCAGCTGTAGTAGTATTAGTAGCAATAGTAGTAGTAGTACTACTACTAGCACTAGTAGTACTAGTAGTAGCAATAGTAGTAATAGTAGTAGTAGTAGTAGTACTAGTAGTAATTGTAGTATTAGTAGTAGTAGTAGTAGTAGTAGTAGCAACAACAACAACAACAATAGTGGTAGCAATAGCAATAATACTGTTAGTAGTAGTTGTAGTGGTTTTAGTAGTAGTTGTTGGAGAAGTAGTAGCAGAATAGTAGTAGTAGTAGTAGTATTAATAATAGTAGTCATAGTAGTAGCAGTAGTAGTATTAATAATATTAGTCATAGTGCTAGTAGTAGTAATAATAGTGGCAGTAGTAATAGTAATAGTCATAGTACTAGTAGCAGTAGTAGTAATAGTAGTAGTGGTAATGGTAGTAGTAATGGTGGTAATCGGTGTAGTAGTAGTAGTCGCAGCAGTAATATCAGAACGTACATTAGGTTAAGTACTAGTAGTAATAGTAGTAGTAGTAGTAGTAGTAGTAGTAGTAATTATACTATTAATAGTAGCAGCAGTAGTAGTAGTAGAAGCAACAGCAGTAGTAACAGTAGTAGTAGCGTTAATAGGAGCAGTAGCTGTAGTAGTAGTAGTAGGAGTGTTAGGAGGAGTAGGAGTAGTAGTAGTAGTAGTAATATTAGTAGTAGTAGCAGTAGTAGTAGTTTTAGTAAAAGTAGCAGTAATACTAGTAGTAGGAGTAGTTGTGGCAGTCGGTGTAGGGGTAGGGGCAGTAGGAGTAGTAGTAGTAATAGTAGTAGTAGTAGTAGAAGAAGTAGTGGTAGTAGTTCTAGTAGTTGTGGTAGCGACAGTAGCAACAAGAGTATTAGTATTAGTAGTACTAGTAGTAGTAGTCGTAGTAGTAGTAGTAGTCGTAGTAGTAGTAGTAGTTGTAGTAGTCATAGTAGTCGTAGTAGAAGTAGTAGTAATAGTTGTAGTAGTTGTAGTATGATTAGTAGCAGGAGTAGTAGTGGGAGTTATAGTTGTTGGAGTAGTCAGAACAGTAGCAGTAGCTGTTGGAGTTGTAGTAGTTGTTGTAGGAGTATAGAGTAGTAGTACGAGTATTAGTAGGAGTAGTAGAAGTAGTGGTAGTGGTAGTAGGAATAGTAGGAGTTGTGTTAGTAGTAGGAGTAGTTGTAGTAGCAGTAGTAGGAGTAGGAGTTGGAATAGTAGTAGAAGTAGTAGTTGTAGTAGTGCTAGTATTAGTCGTAGTAGTAATAGGAGTAGTAGTAGTAGTAGAAGTAATATTAGTGGTGGTAGTAGTAGTAGTTGCAGCTGCAGTAGTAGTATTAGTAGTTGTAATCGTAGTAGTAGTAGTCGTGGTAGTAGTAGTAGTCGTAGTAGTAGTAGTAACAGCAGCAGTAATAGTAGATGATGTAGTAGTCGAAGTAGTAGTTGTAATAGTAGCAGCAGGAGTAGTAGTAGGAGGAGGAATGTTAGGAGTGGTGGTAGTACTTGGAGTAGTAGTAGGAGTAGGAGTTGTAGTAGTAGTAATAGTAGTAGTAGTAGCTGGGGTAGCGGGAGCAATATTAGCATTAGTAGTAGTAGCAGTAGTAGTAGTACTAGTATTATTATTACTATTAGTTGTAGTAGTAGTATTGGTAGTAGTATTAGGAGAAGTAGTTATAGTAGCGAAAGTATTGGTAGTAGGAGAACTAGTAGTAGCGGCTGTAGCTATAATCGTAATTGTAGTATTTGTAGTACTAGAAGTAGTAGTAGTATTCGAAGTAGTAGAAGTAGAAGTAACAGTAGAAATAGTAGTAATGGTAGTAGCATTAGTAGCTGTTTTAGCTATAGTAGAAGGAGGAGGAGGAGGAGGAGGAGGAGGAGTAGTAGTAGTAGTGTAGTAGTAGCAGCAACAATAAGAGTTTTTGTAACAGTAGTTACAGTAATCTCTATAATAGTAGGAGGAGATGGAGTAGTAGTAGTAGTTGTTGTTGTTGTAGGAGAAGTAGTAGTAGAAGTAGTAGTATTTGTAGTAGTATCACTTGTATTAGCAATTGTAGTAATAGCAGAATTAATAGTAGTAGTAGCAGTAATAGCAACAACTGTATAAAAAGCAGTAGGAGTAGCAGTAGTAATAGTAACAATAATAGTAGTTGTAGAAGTAGTAGTAGTGGCAGTAGCAGTAGTGGGAATTGTTGCGATAGTAGTAATAGCAATAGAAGCAGTCACCGTGGAAGTAGTAGCAGTAGTAGCAGCAGTATTGGAAGTTGTACCAGTAGTAGCCGTAATAGTAGTAATAGTAGAAGTAGCGAAAGTAGCAACAACTGCAGCAGTAGTAGTAGTAGTAGTATTGGTTCTAGTAGCCGTAATGGTAGCAATGCTTCGAATCCTGATGTTGTTGCAGCTGCTACCACAACTTGTACTACTGTTGCTGCTACTACTACTATTGCTACTCCTACAATCACTACTACTACTACTACCCTATTGCTTCTACTGCTACTTCTACTACTAATACTAAGACAATTACAACTACTTCTACGACTACTGCTACAACTACTACTACTACTACTACTCCAACTACTACTCTTACTATTACTACTATTACCACCACTACTACTACCATTACGACTACTACTACTACTACTACTACTATTACTCCTACATCTATTACTCCTACTACTACTACTGTTGCTACTACAACTACTACTCCAACTCGTACTATTACTACTATAACTACTAATTTTAAATTACTACAACTGCTGCTACTGTTGCTTCTACAACTACTACTACAACAACTACTAGTACTAATACTACTACTACTACTTCTATTAATACTACTAGTACTAATACTACTATTACTACTACTACTAATACTACTACTACTAATACTACAACTACTGCAACAATTACTCCTATTGTACTGCTGCTATTTCTACAACTTTTACTACTACTACAACTACTACTATTACTATAGTACAACTACAACTCCTTCCGCTACTGCTACTGCTACTGCTACTACTACTATTACAACCACAACTATTACTACGATTATTACAACAACAACTACTGCTGCGGAACTACTACTATTTCGACAACTACTCCGTCTACTACTGCTGCTACTACTACTACTACAATAATAACTAATACTACTACTACTACTACTACAAATATTCCTGCTTCGACTCCTACTACTACTACTTCTACTCCTACTACTCCAACTCCTATTACGACTACAACCCCTACTACGGCTACTACCCCATTGAAAAAACAACTATTACAACAACAACAACAACAACAACTTCTATTGCTACTACTACCACTATTTCAACTACTAGTATTCCAACTACTATTCCCACTCCAACTCCTTCTATTACTGCTACTACTACTTCTGCTAGTAGTACTACAAATACAATTACTACTACCACTACTGCTACAACTACAACAACAACTACTACTAATATTACTACTACTACAACAACTACTACTACAACTAGTAGTGCTACTACAACTCCTACTACCACTACTACTTCTCCAACACCTATCGCTACTACTACTACTACAACTACTACTACTCCTACTACTGCCACTACTATTATTGCCACTTCTCCAACTACTACTACTCCTAGTACAATGACTCTGACTCCTACTACTTGCTATGCTACTACTGCTACAACAACAACTACTTCTACTACTGCTACTCCTACTCCAACTCCTACTACTACTACTACCACTACTCTTACTCTTACTATTGCAATAACTACTCCTACCCCTACTACTGCAACTATAACTACAACTATGTCTACCACTCCAACTACTACTACTCCAACTCCAACTATTCCTATGCCTACCACTACTACTACTACCACTACTACTACGACTACTGTTACTACAACCACCACTAATACTACTACTTCCACTACTACAACAACAACTTCTTCTACGACTACTCTTACTCCAACTCCTACCACTACTACAACTAACATTAGTACTACTACTACTACTACTACTACAACAACAACAACCACTACAACGACAACTGCTGCTACTGCAACAACAACTGCTACTTCTTCTACTATTGAAACTACTACACCTACTCCGACTCCAAATGCAATTTCTACTTCTACTTGGACTACTACTACAAGTAACACTACTCAAACTACTACTACCCTACTACTAATCCTATACCAACTCCTACTACTACTACGACTACTGCCACTATTATCCCTAACACTACTACAGCTGCTGCTGCTGCTCCTACTACTACTACTTCTACAGCTGCTGCAACTACTGCAACAACAAACAACAACAACAACAACAACAACAACTACTACTACTACTACTACTACTACAACTACAACAACAACAACAACAACAACGACTACTACTACAACTACAACTACTATAATTACTACTACTATTACTAATAATAATAATACTACTACTACAAGAACTACTCTACTGCAAAACTTTGTAACTGTTACTACTACTACTGTTGTTACTACTACTACTGCTGCTGCTACTACTACTTGTATTACAACAACTGCTACTACTACTACAACTGCTACTACTACTACAACTACAACTACAACAACTACTACTACTACAACTACTACTACAACTACAACTGCTACTACTACTACTACTACTGTTGTTACTACTACTACTACGACTGTTGCAACTACTACTGCGGCTACTACTAATACTACTATTACCGTTACTACTACTATTACTACTGCTACAACAACTACTGCTACTACTAGGACAACTACCAAAACTTCACCTACTACAACAACTACTACTCCTGCTTCTACTACCACTTCTCCTACAACTTCTACTACAGCAACAACTACTACCACTACTACTACTTCTAGTACTACTACTACTACTACTACCACTACTACAACTACTACCACAACTACTGCCACTACCACTACTACTGCTACTACGACTACTACTATGACTACTACTACTACTACTCCAACCACTACCATCACTACTACTACTGCTACTAGTACTACTACTACTATTACTCCAACTACTACTACTACGACTACTACGACTACTACGACTACCACTACTACAACTACTCCTATTACTCCTACTACTACTACTACTACTATTACTACTACTAGTACTCCTCCTCCTCCTCCTCCTCCTTCTACTGCTACTACTACTACTACTACTATTACTACTACTACTACTATTGCTATAACTACTACTACTGCAACTACTATTGCTATTGTTGTTGCTACTACAAGTACTACTACTACACATATTACAACAACCACAACTACTACTACAACTAATACTAGAACTAGTATTAGTACGATTACTACGTCTATTATTGTTACTACTACTACTACAATATCTACTTCTAGCACAACTACTACTCCTACTACTACTCTTACTACTACAACTAATACTACAACTGCTACAACAACTACTGCTAATAGTTCAACTACTAGTACTTCCAGTATTACTGCAATGACTCCTAATACTTCTGTTAGTACTATAACTACCACTACAGTTCCTATTACTACTACTACTACTACTACTACTAGTAATAATAATACTACTACTACTACTAGTAGTAGTAATAATACTACTACTACTACTATTACTACTACCACTACTTATGCTACCACTGCTACAATAAGAACTACTACTACTACAACTACAACTATTACTCCTATAACTACTCTTGCGACTACTGCTACTAGCACTACTACTACTATTACTACTACTACTACCACTACTACAACTACTACTACTACTTCGTCTACTATTGCTACGACTAGTGCTACTACTACTGCCACTCCTACTATAGCTACTTCCACTACAACTATTATTATTATTACTACTAATACTAGTGTTACTACTACTACTACTATTACAACAACAATAACTACTACTACTACTACTACTACTCCTACACCTACTATGATTAACTACTATTACTACTAATATTGCTACTATTGCTACCACTACTCCTACTACTACTCTTACTACTACGACTACTACTACTGCTGCTACTAGTCTTACCACTATTACTCTTAGTACAACAGCTACTACTGCGATTAATCTTACAGCTACTACTACTACTACTACTACTACTACGACTACCCCTATTACTACTCCTCCTACAGCTACCCCTATTACTACTACTACAACTACTACCGCAACTATTGCTATTACTACTAACACTACTATTACTACTACTACTACTAATACTACTACTACTGCTACTACTACTTCTGCTACAACTGCTACTACTCATGCTGCTGCTACTCTTACAATAACGACTACGACTACTACCACTTCAGCTACTAGTACTACTAGTAGTACTATAACTACTGTGACTACTACTACTAATACAGTTGCTACTCGTAATTTTACAGCTGCTGCTACTACTACTATTGCTACTACTACTTCTACTATGACAGCTGCTCCTACAACTACTACCATTGCTTCCCCTACAACTACTACTACTGCTACAACAACAACTTCTACCACCACCACCACCACTACTACAACTTCTACATCTACTACCATTACTACTCCTACTACTACTACTGTTGCTGCTACTGCAACTACTACTCCTACTACAACTAGTGTTGCTGCTACTACAACTTCTACTACCACTACTGCTTCTAATCCTACTTGTAATGCTAGTACCACTACAACTGCTACAAATACTTCTACTTCTACCACAGCACTTACTACTACTATTGCGACTACTACTACTACAACAACCACTACTACCATAGCTACTATTTCTATTACTAATACAATCCTCCACATACTACTACAATAACTGTTACTCCAGCTGCTACTGCTACTATTACTACTACTTCTACTGCTACTACAATGACAACTACTACTGCTACTACAACAATGACTATTACAACTTCTACTACTGCTGTTTCTACTACACCTATTACAGCTACAACTACTACTTCTAATGCTACTACTACTATTACTGAAACTGCTCCTACTACTATTGCTACTTCTACTATTGCTACTACTACTACTACTATTGCTGCTACTACTTCTACTACTCCTACTGCTACTACTACTCCTCCTCCTCCTACTGCTATTACTTCGATTCCTACAGCTACTACTTCTACTACTAAAACAACAACTACTACTAGCACTACTACTACCACTGCGACTACTAATGTTGCTGATGCTACAAAAACTACTACTACTACTCCTCCTCCTCGTCCTCCTACTATCTCAAGTACTATTACTACTACTACTACTACTTCTTCTTCTTCTACTACTACTACTACAACTACTACTAGTGCTACTACTACTGCAGCCAAAGCTACTGCTATTGCTGCTACTACTACTTCTACTACTTCTACTAGTACTACTATTGCTAGTATTACCTCTACTACTACTACTGCTACTACTACTACTACCATTGTTGCTACTCCTACTTCTACTAATTCTACTACTGCTACTATTGCTACAACTTCTACCATTGCTACTGCTACTACTGCTACTTTTGCTACTACTCTGACCATTAATGTTTATAGTACTACTACTGTTACTACAATTGCTACTACTACTACTACCGATACTACTTCTACTGCTACTACTACGGCTGCTACTTCTACTTGAAGTAGTAGCAGCACTCATAGCCATAGTCGTAGTTGCAGCAACACTCATAGCCATGACTACTAATGCTACTACAACTACTATTGCCACTACGGTGACTACTACTACTATTATTACTATTACTACTACTACTGCTACTGCAACTATTGCTACTATTACTGCTACTAGTACTACTGCTACTACTACGACTGGTACTTTTGCTACTATTACCTCTACTGCTACTACTACTGCTGCTATTATTTCTACCACTACTACTACTAGTAGTAGAAGCAGTAGCAGCATAATAGCAACAGTTGTAGTAGTAGCAAAAGTAGCAGCAGGAGAAGTAGTCATAGTAGTAGCAATAGTAGTAGCAGTAGTAGCAATAATAGTAGTAGCAATAGTAGTAATAGCTATAGTAGCGGTAGTAGCAATAGTAGTAGTAGAACTAGCAGTAGCAAAAGTTGTAGCACTATAAGTAATTATTGTAGCAGAACAAGTAGCAACAGTAGTAGTAGTAGTAGTAGTAGTAGTTGTAGTAGCAGCAGTAGTAATAATAGTAGTAGCAGTAGCAGCAGTAGCAATAGCAGTAGTATTAGTAGTAGTAGTAATAGTAAGAGCATCAGTTATAGTTGTATTTGTAGTTGTAGTAGTTGTATCAACTGTAGTAGTAGTCATAGAAATAGTAGCAACTATGGTACCAGTAATAGCAGCAATAGTAGTTTTAGTAGTAGTAGCAGTAGGAGTAGTAGTAGCAATAGGAGTACTGGTAGTGGTAGTAGTATCATAGGTAACTATAGAAATAGCAGTAGTAGTAGTAGCAAGAGTAGCAGTAGTAGTGCTAGTAGTAATAGGAGTAGTGGTAGCAATTGTAGTTTTAGTTATAGTAGTAATAGGAGTAGTGGTAGCAATTGTAGTTTTAGTTGTAGTAGTATTAGTAGTTGTAGCAATACTAGTAGTAGTAGTCATAGTAGAAGTAATAGCCATAGTAGCAACAAAACTTGTACAAGTGATTGTAGTAGTAGTAGTAGCAGTTGTTGTTGTTTTTGTTGTTGTAGTTGTTATAGTAGTAGTAGCTGAAGTATTAGTCTTAGTTGTATAGTAGTACTAATAGTAACAGTGGAATCTATAGTAACAGTAGTAGCTGTAATTGCAGTAGTTGCAGCAGTAGCAATAGTAGTAGTAATAGTAGTAGTAGTAGTTGTTGTAGTAGCAGTTGTAAAAGTAGTAGCTGTAGTAGCAATAGTAGTAGAAGGAGTAGTTGTAGTAGCATAAGAAGTAGTAGTAGTGGTAGTAGGAGGAGGAGGAGTAGTAGTAGTAGTAGCAGTGGCAGTAGTAGTAGGAGTAGTATTTGCATGAGTAGTATTAGCTGGAGTAGTAGTAGCAATAGTAATTGAAGTAGTAGTAGGCATAATAGTAGTAATAAGTGTGGTAGTCATTGCAGTAGCCGTAATAGAAGTAGCAATAGTAGTAGAAGTAGCAGTAGTAGTAGTATTAGTAGTAGTATGAGAAGTGGTATTTCTAGCCCGCGGAGAAGTAGTAGAAGTAGTATGTAATTATAGCAGTAATAGTAGTAGTTGAAATTTTAGTAGTAGCAGTAGTAGAAGCTGCAATTGCAGCAGCAACAGTAGTAGCAGCAGTAGTAGCAGTATTAGTAGAAGTAGTAGTGCTAGTAGTAGTAATTGTAGTAGTGGTAGTAGCAATAGTAGCAGCAGCATTAGTAGTATTAGTAGTAGTAGTCGCATCGGTAGAGGTAGTAGTGGTAGTAGTAGTAGTAGCTGTAGTATTAGCTGTAGTGGCAGTAGTAGCAATAAAAGTAGTTGTAGTAGTAGTAGTAGCAGGTGTAGTAGGAGTAGTATTAGTAGTAGTAGTAGAAGTAATAATAGTAGTAGTAGTAATAGTAATAGTAGTAGTAGTAATAGTAGCTATAGTAGCAGTTGTAGTAGTAGTTGTAGCAGTTGTAGTAGTAGCCGTAGTTGCAGTAGTAGTTGTAATTATAGTAGTAGTTGCAGTACTAGTAGCAATAATAGTAGTAGTAGTGGTGGTGGTGGTAGGAGTAGTACTAGCAGTAGTTGTAGTACCAGTGCTACTGATAGTAATAGCAGCAATAGGCATGGTAGTACCAGTAGTAGTAGTCAGAGTAGTAGTCGGAGTTGTAATAGTAGTATCAGCAGTAGTAGTAGCAATAGTTGTAGGGGTAGTAGTATTAGTAGTAGTTGCAGACGCAGAAGCAGTAGTAGTAGCAACAGTAGAAGTAGCAGCACTGGTATTAGTAGGAGTGGTAGTAGATATTGTAACAGAATTAGTCATAGGAGTAATGGTAGTAGGAAAAGTAGCAGTAGCAGTAGTAGTTGTTGTAAGACTAGTAGTAGTAGTAGCATTAGTAGCAGCAAATGCAGTAGTAATAGAAGTAGCAACAATGGTAGTAGTAGTGGTAGTGTAGCAATCATAGTAGTAGTTGTAGTAGTAGCAGCAAACGCAGTAGCAGTAGTGGTAGTAGTCACATTAGTAGTAGCAATAGTAGTAGTAGTGGTGGTAGTAGCAACAATAGCAGCAATAGTATCAGGAGTACTAGTAGCAGTAGTAGTAGTAGAGGTAGTAGTAGTAGTAGGAGCAGTAGTTGTAGTAGCAGTAGTAACCTATGTAGCTGTTGTAATAGTAATAGTAGTAATAGCAACAGTAGTAGCAGCAGAAGTAGTGGTAGTAGAACTAGCCAAAGTAGAAGTAGTGGTGATTGTAATAATAGCAGTAGCAACGGCCGTAGCAGCAGTATGAAAAGCATTAGTCATAGTAATAGCAATAACAATAGTTGAAGTAGTAGTAATAGTCGTCGTAGTAGTAGTAGTAATACTACTACTAATAGCAGAAATTATAGTAGTAGTAACACTAGTAGTAGAAGTAGTAGAAGTAGCAGCACTAGTATTAGCAAGAGGAGTTGTAGTTGTAGTAACAATAGTAATCACAGTAGTAGTAACAGTAGTAGTAGTAGTACTCGTAGTAGCAAATGCAGCTGTAGTAGTAGTGGCAGCAATGACAGCAATAGAGGTAGTGTAGCAGTCTTTGTAGTAGCAGTTGTAGTAGCAGTAGTCATTGTAGCCGTAGTACATGTAGTAGTAATACAGTAGTAGCAGTAGTAGTAGCAGAAGATGTAGTAGTTCGAGAAGATGTAGTATCAGCAGTAGTAGCAGTAGTCATAGTGGAAGTAGTAGTAGTATTAGTAGCAGCAGTAGTACTTGGGGTATTAGCAGTAACAGTGATCATAGTAGTAGCAGTAGTTGTGGCAGTTGCAGTAGTAGCAGTAGTAGTTATAGTAGTAGTAGTAGAACCAATAGTAGTAACAGCAGCAGTAGCAACAACAGAAGTAGTAGCAGTGGTAGCAGTAAAAGTAGTTATTTTAGCATTATTAGTAGTAGTAGTAGCAGTAACAACCATAGCAATAGTTGTAGTAGTACTAGCAGTAGAAGTAGTAGCCACAGAAGTAGTAATAGTAGTAGTAATAGTAACAGCAGTAGTTGCAGTAGTAGCAATAGTTGTAATGATTGTAGTGGTAGCAATAGTAGTAGTTGAAGTAGTCTCCATAGTAGTGGTAGTAATAGTAGCAGTAGTCATAGCAGCAGTCGTAGTAGCAGTAGTAAAAGTGGTAGTGGTAGTAGTAGTAGTAATAGTAGTAGAAGTAGTGGTACTAGTCGTGGCAGCAGTTGTTGTAATAGAAGTAGTAGTAATACTAGTAGTAGCGGTAATAGTAGTAGAATTTATAGTAGTAGTAGTAGTAGTAGTAGTTGTGGTAGCCATAGTAGAAATAGTAGTAGTAGGAGTAGTAGTAATAGTTGAAGAAGTTGTGGTATTACTAGTAGTAGTAGTAGTAGTTGTTGTTGTATCAGTAGTAGTGGTTTCAGTGGTCGCAACATTTGCAGTAGCAGTAGTAGTAGTAGTGGTAGAAGTAGCTATTATAATAGATGTAGTAGCAATAACAATAATAGTAGTAGGAGAAGTAGTAGTCATAGCAATAACCATAATAGTAGTAGCAGTAGTAGTTGGTGCAGTTGTAGTAGCCGTAGTAGTTGTGGTATGAGAAGTAGTAGTAGTAGCGGTAGTAGCAGTAGTCATAGTTGTGGTAGTATTAGCATAGTAGAAGTAGTGCTTATAATAGTAGTAGTTGCAGTAGCAGTAGTTGTAGCAGTAGTAGATGTGGATGCAAAAGTAGTATCAAGAGTAGTATTTATTGTTATTGTATCAAAACTAGTAGTAGTGGTTGTTGTTATTTTAGTAGTACTTGTAGTAGTAGTAGTAATAGCAGTATTAGTAGTAGTAGTAGTAGTAGAAGTAGTGTAGCAGTGAACGCAGTTGTAACAGTCATAGTAGTAATAGCAGTGGTAGCAATAATAGTAGCAATAGTAGTAGTACTAGTTGTAGAAGTAGCAGCAGTATAGTAATAGTTGCAGCAGTAGTAGTAGTAGTTACAATAGTAGTCGAAATAGTAGTAGCAGTAGCAATTGTAGCTTTAGTAGTAGTACTAACAGTAATAGTAGTAGTAGTAGTAGTAGCAGTAATAGCAGTTGTAGTATTAATAGTAGTCGTTGTTGTAATCGTCATGTGTAAGGGTTGTACTTGTGAGTAGCGGTAGTTAAGTTCGTTGGCTTTCGTAGCGCTAGTCGCAATTGAGTAGCCGTAGTAGTTGTCAGTAGTAGTAGTTGTAGTAGCAATAGCAGTAGCAATAGTAGTAGCAGCAATAGAAGTAGTATTAGTAGCAGTAGTAGCGTTCGGATTAGTAGTAGTCGTAGTGGTAGTCATTGCAATAGTAGTACTAACAGCAGTAATAGTAGAAGTAGTTGTAGTTGCAGTGGCGACAGTTGTAGCAGTTTCAGTAGTAGCAATAGTAGTAATAGTAGGAGTAGTTGCAGTAGTAGGAGTAGTAGTAGTATTAATACCTGAAGTAGTAGTAGTAGTAATAATTGTAGGAGTAGTAGTAGTAGTAAGAGTAGAAGTAGTTGTAGTAGTAGTAGTAGTAGCAGCAGCAGTAGTAGTAGTAGTTGTAGTTGTAATAGTAGTAGTAGTAGTAGTAGTAGTAGTAGTAGTAGTTGTTGTTGTTGTTGTTGTTGTTGTTGTTGTAGTAGTAGTATTAGTAGTAGCGGTAGCATTCGTGGTGGTAGTAGTAGGATTAGTAGTAGTAGTAGTAATAGTAGAAGTAGTAGTAGTTGGAGTAGTAGTAGCAATAGTAGTAGTACTCGCAGTAGTAGTAGTAGTTGCAATAACAATAGTAATAGGAGTAGCAGTAGTAGTTGTAGTAGTAGTCGTAGTAGAACAAGTTGCAGCTGTAGCAGTAGTGGTAGCAGTGGCAATAGTACTAGTTGCTATAGTAATAATAGTAGTTGTTGTTGTAGAAGTTGTTGTTGTTGTTGTTGTTGTGGTTGTAGCCGTAGTTGTAGCAGTAGCAGTAGTAGCAATAGCAGAAGTAATAGCAGTAGTAGTAGTAATATTAGCTATATTTGTTGCAGTAGTAGTAGCATTTGCAATAGAAGTAGCAGTAGCAGTAGTACTAGTAGGAGTAGAACTAGTAGTTGTAGTAGTAGTACTAGTAGTAGCAAAAGTAGGAGTAGTAGCAATAGTAACTGTAGTAGCAGTAGGAGTAGTAGTAGGAGTAGTAGCATTAGTAGTAGTAGTAGTAGTAGTAGTAGTAGTAGTAGTAGTTATAGTTGTAGTTGCAGTAGTACTAATTCTTTTGGTAGTAGTAGTAGTAATAGTAGCAATAATAGTAGTAGTAGTAGTGGTAATAAGAGTAGTAGTAGTAGTAGTAGTTGCAGCAGCAGCAGTAGTTACAGTTGCAGTTGTACCAGTAGAAGTGGTATGAGAACTGGCAATTGTAGTATTGGTAGCTCTAGTGGTAGTCGTAGGAGAATTAGTTAGAGTATAGTAACAATAGTAGTAGTCATAATAGTTGCAGCAGCAGAGGCAGTAGTAGCTATAGTAGCAGCAGTGGTAGAATCTATACTAGTAGTCATAGTAGTAGCAAAGGTAGTAGGAGTAGTAATAGCAATAGTAGTAGCAGCAATTGTCGTTGTAGTATCTATAGTAGCAGTAGAAGTAGCAGTAATTCTAGTAGTAGGAGTAGTAGTAGGAGAAGTGGTTGAAGCAACTGTAGCCATAGTCATAGTCGTAGTAGGAGTAGTAGTTGTAGAAGTAGTCACGGTGGTAGTAGTAGTAGTAGTACTTGTAGTAATAGTCGCATTTGTTGTAGCTATAGTAGCAGTAGTAGTAGCAGTAGTAGTAATTGTAGTAGTTGTTCCAATTGTATTAGCCATAGTAGTAGTAGTGGCAGTATTAGTACCAGTAGTACCAATATTATTAGCAGTAGTAAGAATAGTAGCAATAGTAGTAGTAGTACGACTACTACTACTCGCAATAGCAGTTGTAATAGTTATTGCAGTAGCAATAGCAGCAGTAGGAGTACTTGTAGTAGTAGCAGAAATAGTCGTAGTAGCTAAAGTAATAGTATTAGTCATAGTAGTAGTAATAGCAGTAATGGTAGAAGCAGCAGCAGTAGTGGTGGTAGTTGCTGTAGCAATAGTAGCAGTAGGAGTATTAGTAGCTATAACTGTATCAGTAGCAGTAGTAATAGTTGTAGTAGTAGCAATAATAGTAGTGATAGCAACAGCAGCAATAGTAGTACTAGGTGCAGCAGTACTAGTACTAGTACTAGTAGTCGCTATAGTAGTGGCGGTAGTTGTAGTAGCAATAATAGCATTAGGAGTAGTAGTAGCAATAGCAGTAGCATCGTACTAGCAGGAATAATATTATTAGCTATAGTAGGAGTAGAAGGAGTAGCACTAGTTGAAGTAGTTGGGGTAGTAGTAGTAATAGGAGTAGTAGTAGTTGTAGGAGGAGTAGTTGTGGTACTAGTAGTAGTAGTGTAATGGTAATAGTAGTAGTAGTAGCATTAGTGACAATAGTTACTGTAGCAATAGTAGCTGTAGGGGTAGTAGTAGTTGTAGCAGTAGTATTAGGTCTAGTAGTTGTAGTAGTAGTAGTAATAGTAGCAATAGTAGTAGTAGGAATAGTAGTAGTGGTATTAGCAGTAGTAGTATTAGTAGCTATAGTAGTAGTAGTCGCAAAAGCAGAAGCAGTGGTAGTAACAGCAGCACTTGTAGTGGTAGCACTAATAGTAGTGGTAGTAGCAGTAGCAGTAGTAGTATCAGTTGGAGTAGTAGCAATAGTAGTAGTAGTTGTCGCAATAGCGTAGTTGTGCCAGTGGTAGTGGTAGTTGCAGTAGTAGTTGCAGTAATAGTAGTAGCCGGGCTAGTTGTACTAATACTAGTAGTAGTCATGGTAAGAGTATTCATAGTAGCAATAATAGTAGGAGTTGCAGGATCAGTAGTAGTAGCATTTGTAGTAGTAGTGGTAGTTGTAGTAGTAGTAGTGGTAGTTGTAGCAGCAGTAGCAGTAGTTATCATAGTAGTTGTTGTAATAGTGTAGTAGTAGTAGTAGTGGTATTAGCAGTAGCAGTAGTAGTTGCCGTACTAGTAGCAGTAGCAATAGTAGCAGTATTAGCAATAGTAATAGTGGTTGTACCAGTAGGAAGCATAGCAGTAGAGGTAGTAGGAGCTATAGTAGTACCAGTAGAAGTTGCAGTAGTAGGAGAAGTAGTAGTAGTAGTGGTAGTAGTAGTGGCAGTTTTTGTAATAGCAATAGAAGCAGTAATTATACAAGTAGTTCCTATAGCAGTTGTAATAGCAGTAGGATTAGTAGCAGTAGTAGCAATAGTAGTAACAGTAGTAGCAGTGGAAGGAGGAATAGTTGTGATGGAAGTAATTGTTGTATTTGCAGATGTAGAAATTTTACTAGTAGGAGCACTAGTAGCAGTTGGAGTGGCAAAAGTTACAGTAGTAGTAGTTATAGTCGTTGTAAGAGTCATAGTAGTAGTAGTAGTAGTAGCAGCAGCAGTAGCAGTAGTAGTAGTAGTAGAGTAGTAGTTGTAGGAGTAGTAGCAGGTGTAGTAGTAGTAGCAGGTGTATTAGCAATAGTAATAGTGGTTGTACCAGTAGGAAGAGTAGCAGTAGAGGTAGTAGGAGCTATAGTAGTACCAGTAGCAGTTGCCGTAGTAGGAGAAGTCGTAGTAGTAGTGGTAGTAGTAGTGGCAGTTTTTGTAATAGGAATAGAAGCAGTAATTATACAAGTAGTTCCTATAGCAGTTGTAATAGCAGTAGGATTAGTAGCAGTAGTAGCAATAGTAGTAACAGTAGCAGCAGTGGAAGGAGGAATAGTTGTGATAGAAGTAATTGTTGTATTTGCAGATGTAGAAATTTTACTAGTAGGAGCACTAGTAGCAGTTGGAGTGGCATAAGTTGCAGTAGTAGTAGTTATAGTCGTTGCAAGAGTCATAGTAGTAGTAGTAGCAGCAGCAGCAGCACAGCAGCAGCAGTAGTAGTAGTAGTAGAGTAGTAGTAGTAGGAGTAGTAGCAGATGTAGTAGTAGTTGGAGTAGTTGTATGAGTATTAGTAGTCATAGTAGTAATAGTAGTAATAGTTGTAGCAGTGGTAGTAGTAGTAGTAGTAGTAGTAGTAATAGTAGTAGTGGTAGTAGTAGTAGTCGTAGTAGTAGTAGTAGCAGTAGTAGTAGTGATAGTAGTAGGAGGAGTAGTAGTAGTAGTAGTAGTAGTTGTAGTAGTAGTAGTAGTAGTAGTAGTAGTAGTAGCAGTAGCAGTAGCAGCAGCAGCAGCAGCAGCAGTAGCAGCAGTAGTGGGAGTAGTTGTTGTAGCTGCTATTGTAGTTGTTGTTGCAGTAGCAGTAGTAGTAGGAGGAGTAGTAGTAGCGGTAGTAGTAGCAGTAGCATTGGTAGTAGCATCACAAGTAACTGGAGTAGGAGAAAAAGCAGCAATAGCCATAGCAGTTGTAGAAGTAGTAGTAATAGCAGTAGTAGTTGTAGCAGTAGTAGTAACAGTACTAGCTATCGTTGTAGCAGTAGAAGTATTAGTAGTAGTTGTTGTTGTAGCAGCAGTTGTAATTGTAGCAGTAGTTGTTGTAGCAGCAGCATTAGTAGCTATAGTAGTAGTGGCTGGAGAAGTAGTAGTAATAGCAGTAGCAGTAATTGTTGTTGTTGTTGTAGTTGTAGTAGTTTTAGCAGTAGCATCAGTTGTAGCAGCAGCAGTAGCTGTTGTATCAATAGCAGTAGCAGCACTTGCGGCAACAGCTATAGTAGTAGTCATTCTCGTCGTAGTACCTGTGATAGTAGTTGTAGGTGTAGCAGTGGTTGTAGAAGTAGTCGTAGAAGGAGTAGCAGTAGGAGGAGGAGGAGGAGGAGGAGAAGCAGCAGTAGTAGTAGTAGTTAATGTAGTAGTTACAGTAGTAGTAGTAGTAGTAGTAGTAGTAGTAGTAGTAGTAGTAGTAGTAGTAGTAGTAGTAGTAGTAGTACTACTACTACTACTACTAGTAGTGGTGGTCGTAGTAGTAATAGTAGTAGCAGTAGTAGTAGTAGTCATAGTAGTAGTAGTAGTCGTAGTACCAGTAGTATTTGTAGCATTTGTAGCGTCAGTAGTAGTAGTAGTAGTAGCAGTACTAGAAGTAGTAGCAGAAGTATAAGTAGTAGTAGTAGCAGCAGAGGTAGTAGTAGCAATAGCAACAATAGTTGCAATAGTAGCAGTGGTAGTAGTTATGATAGTAGTTGTAGTAGTAGGATTAGTAGCAATTGTAGCAACAGTAGCTGTTGTAGCTGTAGTTGCTGTAGTAATAGTAGTAGCAATAAAAGAAGTAGTATTCGTAGTAGTACTAGCAGTAGTGGTTGTAGTAGTAGATGAAAGAACAATAGCAGTAGTAGTTGAAGTCATAGTAGTAGCACTAGTTGAAGTAGTACCAGCAGTTGCAGTTGTAGAATTAATGGTAGTAGTAGTAGTAGTCATAGTATTAGTACTAGCAATAGCAGCAGCAGCAGCAGCAGTAGTAGTATTAGTACTAGTAGTTGTAGTTGTTGTTGTTGTTGTAGTAGTAGTAGTAATAGTAGTAGTACTAGTAGAAGACGAAGAAGAAGAAGAAGAAGAAGAAGTAGTAGTAGTTGTAGTAGGAGTGACAGTAGTAGTAGTAGTAGTACGAGCAATAGTATTTGCAGTAGTTGTAGTAGTATTACGAGAAGTAGCTGAGCCATATTAGTAGCAGTAGTAGTGGTAGTTGTAGTAGTAGTAGAAGCAGCAGTAATAGTAGAAATAGTAGCTGTAGTAGTAGTAGTAATAGTAGTAGTAGTAGTAGTAGTTGCAGGAGTTATAATAGTAGAAATAGTAGCAGTAGCAGTTGGCATAGCACTAGTAGTCAGAGAAGCTATTGTGGTAGTAGTAGCATCAGTAGTAGTAGCAGTAGTAGCAGCAGCAGTAGTTATTACAGTAGTAGTTGAAGAAGGAGCAATAGGAGTAGAGGTACTAGGCATAGTTGTTATTGCAGTAGTAGCAGGAGTAGCAGTAGTGGCAATAGTAGTTATAATAGTAATATACATCGCAGTAGTTGTAGTTGAATTTGTACTAGCAGGCATAGTAGTAGTAGTAGAGTTGGTAGTAATAGTAGTAGCAGTAGCTGTAGTAGTAGGATTAGTAGCAGAATTAGTTGCAGTAGTAGCAGTAGTAGGAGCAGTAGTAGGAGTAGCAGAAACAACAGAAAAAGAACTAGTAGTAGTAGTAGGAGCAGTAGTAGTAGGAGTTGTAGAAGCTGACATAGAAATGGCAGTAGGAGTACTAGTTGTAGTCGTATTGGTAGAAGTAGTAGTAGCAGCAGTAGTAGCAGCGACAGTAGTAGTAGCAGCAGCAGCAAGAGTAGAAGTAGTAGTAGTAGTATCAGTAGTAATAACAGCAGTAGTAGGAGTAGTAGTAGCGGCTGTAGTAATAGTAGTAGTAGCTCTAGAAGTAGTACTAGTGGTAGTAATAGTAGCCACAGTAGTAGTAGTCGGAGTAGTGGTAATAGTAGAAGTAGTAGTATTAGTAACAATAGTAGTAGTAGTAATACTTGCAGTAGTAGTTGTAGTAGTAAAAGTAGTAGAAGTAGTAGTAGCAATACTAGTATTAGTAGTACTAGCAACAATAGTAGGAGAGAAAGTAGTAATAGCCATGGCGGTTATAGCAGTAGTCGTAATAGTGGTTGTAGTTGTTGCAGCAGTAGTTGTAATAGTAGTAGTTATTTTTATAGCAGTAGTAGTATTCGTAGTAGTAGTAGTTGTAGTTGTAGCAGTAGCATTAGTAGGAGTAGTAGTAGTGGCAGGAGGAGGAGTAGTAGTAGTAATAGCAGTACTAGTAGTAGTTGTAGTAGTAGTAATAGTTTTAGCAATAGTAGCGGTTGTAGCAGCAGCCGTAGCAATTGTATCAGTAGTTGTAGCAGCAGTTGTGGCAGCAGTTGTAGTAGTAGTAGTCATAGTAGCAGTAGTAATATTAGTTTTAGCAGTAGTAGTTGTTGAAAAAGTAGTTGTAGCAGGAGTAGTAGTAGTAGTAGTAGGAGAAGTAGTAGTAATAGTAGTAATTAATGCAGTAGTAGTAGTAGTAGTAGTAGTAGAAGGAGTAGTAGTAGTAGTCGTAGTTGCGGTTGCTGGAGTAGCAGAAGTAGCAGTAGTAGAAGTAGTAACAGAAGTAAAAGTAGTAGTAGCAGCAGAAGTAGTAGTAGTAGTTGCAGTAGTAGCAGCAGTAGTTGCAATGGTAGTAGAGGTAGAAGCAGTAGCAGTAGCAGCAGTAGCAGCAATGGTAGCTATACATGCAACAGCAATAGTAGTAGTAGTAGAAACAACTATAGCAGCACTAGTGGAAGTAGTACCAGAGTTGCAGTTGTAGATTTAGTTGTAGTAGAAGTAGTCATTATAATAGTAGTTGTAGCAGCAGTAGCAGCAGTACTATTATTAGTAGTACAAGTAGGGTAGTAGAATTAGTAGTAGTAGTAGTTGTTGTTGTTGTTGTTGTTGTTGTTGTAGTAGTAGTAGTAGTAGTAGTAGTAGTAGTTGTAGTAGTTGAAGTAGTAGTAATAGCAGTAGTAGTGCTAGCAGTTGTATTCGCAGTAGTTATAGTAGTAGTAGAAGAAGTACAAGAAGCCGTAGTAGTAGTAGCAGAAGTAGCAGTAGTCATAATAGAAGTTGCAATAGATTCAGCATTTGCATTAGCAAGTGTAGTTGTGGTAGTTGTAGTAGTAGTAGAAGCAGTAGTAATAGTAGCAATTGTAGCAACAGCAGTAGTAGTCCGCTCAAGAATGGTATCAGAGCTTAAAAGGAGTCTGGGGGGGGAACGAGCGCAAAGACGAGTAACACCCCTTTGCCTTCTTTTCCCTTCGGTTTGCTAATAAAAATTTCCCTTGGATCTCTGTTTGCGTTTCTTTGGTTGTTCAAGTCCACGGCCTCTAGGTACTGGCTCCATCCCGAGGCCCGATCCCCAAATCCACCGTCGTCCGCTCAAGAATGGTATCAGAGCTTAAAAGGAGTCTGGAGAAGGTTGGCAACTAGCAAGCTGTTGGTGCTGATTGTTGCTATCGGTAAAGTGACTGCGTGTGAAGTCTACTGCTCGCTGAACTCATCGAAGGACATCAGGAGGCAAAAGACGTAACCTCGTAAGCCGCGGGAGGCGCAGATGGGAGACGGTGAGTCCCTGAGGTGAAGGTTAGAGAGTAGGCCTCGTTGTAGCAGGAAGTAGCCACAGTCGCTGAAGCGGGCAGCATCATTCTCCACAGATACGCTTTGCTCACCGCCTTGTTCTAGTATCCCTGATGGCAGGATACTAGTATTCTGATGGTGACGAACAACCCTATGCCTTCAACTCCTACGCAAACAATGTTGATGATCCAAGTGCTTTCGAAGTCTGGAGCAACACAGACTACGGTGAGGGAAGAAGTGCTACATGCCTCGCATATCCATATGGGGACTCGTCCCGGCAGCAATCCGTCTGGGGTTGTTGCTGTAACGAAGCATCATCATCCACCTCTGCTGACGAGCAGCCACCGCCCGGCTGTCACTGCCAAGATGCTTCAACGTTAAGTCGCACCGAGTCCGATGGGGAAACGGACAGCGGTTCAAGTTCAGTGGCCAGTGCACCTTCAGGTATGACCCGCTCTGGTTCCACTGACACTCCTGACTCTTGCAGGCCCTCCGCTACAACATCCGTATCTTCATGGGAGACTGCAACTGAAGAGTTAGATTCTTCATGGGAGACAGCCACGACCTGCTCCTATGAAGCCGATGAGTCGGCAGTATGCCTAAGCTGCAGACCGGCTAATATTCCACGATGGGGCGCTACACCGCCGGACTCTCCCCTATGTTTCCCGCAACCAAATGGATGTCCCATCCATTTTTGGAAGGTGGTGGGATGATAGAGCCACGACCGCCGCCTTCTGCATCTCTTCCCCGTGCTCCAATGCATCAACAACGATGGAAGGAGATGGCCTCCTCTGGTGCAGGGCGACGACCAGAGAAGGAGAGGAAGAAGAAGGCCGAGCAGACGAAGGCCCATGAGGCCCTCACTGTTTGCAAAGTCATCTCGATGCCTGCAAGACCAATTCCGGCTCGAGGAATAGATCCAGCCCGAAGTAGGCCAGAACAGTCAAGGCCGAGGAGATGGCGTTTTCGTTGGAGATTACTGCAGAAAAAGCGACGAAACGTAGCCTCAACAGATGCCGTGAGGATTGGCGACGGAATTGCTGGTCCGTCAGGCAAGAAACAGCAACGGCTCCATACAGCCAGCTGTCCAAAGGCTGTACCTTATCAGAATCAATAATGGAGCGTGGGGGACCCATTGTTGGGGCTATCCTATGCTTGAGTCTTTTCTTTTGTTGTGTCGAATAGTGTGCCTAAAAAGCACCCAAAGGTAGCCGTCCATGTGCCATACTATTCAACAGGGTCCACTTGGATTCCTGGTTTCAAACCAGTGGGCGCTCCAGGTTGTGAGCCCCTGGTTTTCTTTTCTAAGTGGTGGGTTGTCCCACCACGTGTCTTTCTTAATAGCGAAGAAAGGCATCTCAACATGTGATGAGCATCTTTCTTTCTCTATTTAAGCTGTTGTCAGGGGGGAACAAGAGCAGAGACGAGTAACACCCCTTTGCCTTCTTTTCCCTCCGGTTTGCTAATAAAAATTTCCCTTGGATCTCTGTTTGCGTTTCTTTGGTTGTTCAAGTCCACGGCCTCTAGGTACTGGCTCCATCCTGAGGCCCGATCCCCAAATCCACCGTCGTCCGCTCAAGAAGTAGTAGTTGCTGGAGTTTTAATAGTAGTCATAGTTGCAATAGCAGCAGCAGTAGTAGTAGTAGTTAGAGTGGTAGTTGTAGTTAGAGAAGCTATTGTGGTACTATAAGTAGTAGTAGTAGGAGAAGCAGTACTAGTTGAAGTTGCAGTTGCAATATGATGAGTAGTAATAGCATCAGTTGTAGTAGTAGTTGTAGTAGCAGCAACAGTAGTAATTATAGTAGTAACTAAAACAGGAGCAGCACAAGCAGCAAAAGTAGAAGTACTACTCATAATCGTAGTTGCAGTAGTAGCGGTAGTAGCAGTGTAGCAACTATAGTTGTAATAGTAATATGCATAGCAATAGTTATAGTAGCATCTTTACTAGTAGTAGTAGTAGTAGTAACATAAATGGTCGTATTACAAATAGTCACAATAGTAGTAGTAGCAGAATTAGTAGTAGAATTAGTAGCAGTAGTGGCTGAAGTAGTGCAGTAGTCAGAGAAGTAGTAGGAGTAGTAGAAGCGACAGCAGAAGTAGTAGTAGTAGTTGTAGTAGTAATAGGAGTAGTAGTAGAATTCGAATTAAATATCGCTGTAGTAGTACTACTAGTAGTTGAACGGGTAATAGTAGTAGCAGTAGCAGTAGTAGTAGTAGAAGTGGTGGTAGTAGTAGTAGTAGTAGTAGTAGTAGGAGTAGTAGTAGCAGTCGTAGTAATAGTAGTAGTAGCTGTAGTAGTAGTGCTAGTGGTAGTAATAGCAGCCACAGTAGTAGTAGTCGGAGTAGTAGTAGTAGTTATAGTAGTAGTTTTAACAGCCGTAGTAGTAGTATTAATTGCAGGAGCTGTAATAGTAGATATTATAGTAGTAGCAGATGTAGTAGTAGTAGTAGTATTTGAGGTTGTATCAGCAGCAGTAGCAGCAGGAGTAGTAGTAGTAGTAGGTGTAATAGTAGCAGCAGTAGTTGTTGTAATAGTAGTAGTAGTGGTAGTAGTAGTAGTACTATGAGCAATAATAATAGTCATCGTTGGACTAGTAGTAGTACTAGCATTAGTCATTCTAGTAGGAGGAGTAGTAGTAGTAGCAGCAGTAGTGGTAGTGGTAGAAGTAGTAGTAGTAGTAGTCGAGTAGTAGTAGTAGTACTAGTAGTTGTTGATGTAGTAGCAAGAGTATGGGTAGTAGTAATAGTAGTAGTTGTGGAAGTAGTAGTAGTACAAGTAGAAGTACTTGTAGTAGTAGTGTAGTAGTATTCGTGCTAGTAGTAGTAGTAGTGGTAGTAGTAGTAGCAATAGTAGTAGTAATTCTTGTTGTTACTATCGTAGTAGCAGCAGCAGCAGCAGTAGTAGTAGTAGTAGTTGCAATAGTTGTTGCGCTTGTTGTAGTAGTAGTAGTTGTTGTTGTTGCTCTGGTAGTTGTAATAGTCATAGTAGTAGTAGTAGCACCAGTGGTAATAGTATTAGTAGTAGTAGTTGTTGTTGTTGTTGTAGTAGTAGTAGTAGTAGTAGTAGTAGCAGTAGTGGTGGAAGCAGTAGTGGCAGGTGTAGTAGTTGTAATATTGGTAGTAGTGCTAGTAGTAGCAGGTGTAGTAGTTGTAGTATTAGTAGTAGCACTAGTAGTAGTAGTAGCAGGCGGAGGATTAGCAGTAGCTGTCGTAGAGTAGTTGTAGTAGCAGTAGTAGTTGTTGTAGTAGTAGCAGTAGTAGTAGTTGTATTAGTAGTAGTAATAGTAGTGGTCGTAGTAGTAGTAGTAGCATTTGTAGCAGCAGCAGCAGTAGTAGTAGTAGTAATATTACTAGTAGTAGTTGTTGTTGTGGTAGTAGTTGTAGTTGTACTAGTGGTAGTAGATGTGTTAATGGCAATTGTAGTTGTTGAAGTAGTAGCAATAGTTGTAGTGGTTGAGCAGTAGCAATAGTTGAAGTAGTAATAGTTATGGTAGTAGTAGTAGTCGCAGCAGGAGATGGAGGAGTAGTCGAGTAGTACTAG
>RXID01001347.1:110000-116052 GCA_005019695.1 Trichopus zeylanicus subsp. travancoricus | reverse complement strand
ACTGCTTCTTCTGCTACTACTACCACTACTTCTACTATTACTTATATTGCTACAACTATCACTATCACTACTACTATGACTTCTATTATCATAACAACTAATTCTACACTCCTACAGCTACTACTGATCCAGCTACTACTACTACTACAACTATTGCTCCGACTACTACTACAACTACAGCTTCTTATACTGCTACTACTGCTACGACTACATTTTCTACTATTGCGACTACGACTACTATAGCTACTACTACTCCTAACACTTCTCATACTACTAGTGCTACAACTACTACTAGTGCTACCGCTACTAGAGCTACTATTGTTAAGGCTACTACTAGTAGTAGGAGGAGTAATACTACTCCCCCTACTACTAGTACTGCTACTACACCTACTATTGCTACTACTACCACCATTGATACTATTGCTACTTCTGCTACTCCTACTACTACTACTACTACTACTACTACTACAACAACTGCTACTGCTAAAATGGTACTCCTACAACTACTTCTCCTACTGCAACTATAGGCGCTACTACAATAGCTACTACGAATACTACTTCAACTACTGCTACTATGCTTCCCCTATTGCAATCGCAGGTACTCCTACTACTACTAGTACGACTACTTCTACTGCTATAATTACTACTATTTCTTCAACTACTACTTCTCCTACTACTACTATTATAGCTACAAGGACTAATGGTTTCATTGCTACTATAGCTGCAACACTACTCTTACCGCTGCTACGATGACACTACTACTACTACTACTATAGTTGTTGTAGCTACTGCTACTTCTACTGCTAGCACTACTACTAATAATAATATTACTACTGCTGTTGCTGCTACTGTTATAACTACTTCTACTGCTACTGATAGTACTACGAATACTATTAGTACTACGACTACTACTACTGCTACTACTACTACTTTTCCTACAACAACAACGCCAAATACTACTACTATTGCAACAACTACTGCAACAACTACTACTTCTACTACCACTGCAGGTCGCGCTACTGTTGCTACTACTATTGCGACTTCTCCAACTACTTCAACTACTGCTACTACTACTTTTGCTACTACTACTACTACTACTACTACTACAACATCTTCTACTACTACTACAACTACTACTATTGCTCCTACTACTAACGCTTCTGCTACTACTACAATTACTGCTACTGCTGCTAGTACTACTGCTACCGCTTCTGCTACTGCTGCTGCTGCTACTATTATTGCCACTACTATGGCAACTACTAATACTAGTACTCCAGCTACTACCTTTGCTACAACTATTATTTTTTTTAGTAATGATACTCCTGCTACTACTGCAACTACTACTACTAATACAACTACAACTCTACTACTGCTTCAACCGTTATTGCTACTTTTGCTACTACTACAACTTCTACTATTACTTCTACTGCTACAACTATCATTGTCACTACTACTACTACTTCTATTATCATAACAACTAATACTACTTCTCCTACTGCTACTATTGATCCTACTACTACTGCTGCTATAATCACTGCAACGACTACTACTACAACTACAACTTCTTTTATTGCTACTGCTGCTATTACTGCTGTTACTAATACTTCTACTGTTGCAGCTATGACTACTATTGCTACTAATACTAACACTTCTCGTACTACTTGTGCTACTGCTACTACTACTACTACTACAACTACAATTGGTATAGCTACTGCTAGTACTACTCCTCCTACTACTAGTATGGCTACTACAGCTACTACTACTACTACTACTAACACTAATAGTATTGCAACTCCTGCTGCTACTACTATGACTACTACTACTATGGCTGCTACAACTACTGCCACTGCAACTGTTACAATATCAGCAACTACCACAAGTACTACTGCTTCTACTACTACTACTACCACTACTACTAATACTAATACTTCTACTACAATCTCTACTGCTACTATTGCTACTACTGTGAAAACTGTCACTACTACTACTACTACCACTACTTATACCACTACAACTTGCTTTGCTACTAATACTACTAAGTTTTGTTGCTAATACCACTAGGACTGCTCCAACTCCTACACCTACTGCTACTACTACTGCACTACTTATCCTACTACTACTATTGCTACAACTACTACTATTACTACTAATACTACTTTTACTACAATAACCACTACTACTCCTGCTACGACTAAGGCTTCTACTACTTCTACTATGACTACTACTACTATTACTCTTGCTGCTACTACTATGACTTCTACTACTACTACTACTACTACTACTACTACTACTACTACTACTACTACTACTACTACTACTACTACTACTACTACTACTACTACTACTACTACAACTACTACTACTACTACTACTACTACTAGTACTACTTCAACTGCGACTACTTCTACTACTACTATTACAACAACAACAAGTACTACTACTGCTACTGCTACAGCTACTACTACTACTTCTACAACTACAACTACTTCTGCTACTACCACTGCAACTCCTTTTTACTACCGCTATTGCTACTGCCATTACCACTACAACTACCACACTACTAATGTTGCTATTGTCATTGCTACCTCCACTACTACTACAATTGCTACAACTACTACTGCTACTACTGCTACTTCTACTGCTGTTGCTACTAGTTCTACTACTAACACTATTGCTACTACAAATACTACTACTACTACTGCTTTTTCTTCTATAGCTGCTTTTACTTCTACTATTACTACTGCTACTCCTTCTAATACTACAACTGTTACAATTATTATAACTGCTACTACTACTTCTACCACTACAACAGCTACAACTATTACTACTACTACTAGCACTACTACAACTACTGCTACAACAACTACTACAACTAGTACTACCACTACCACTACTACTGCTGCTGCTGGTGCCACCAATACTACTACTGCTGCTACTATTGGTACTACTACTACAACAACAAGTGTTACTTATGCTACATCAAATACGTCTGCTACTCCCTCTACTACTATTACTGCTACTACTACTACAACTGCTGCCACTACTACTATTGCTACTACAGCTACTACTACTATTGCTGCTATTACTACTACTTCCACTCCTTCTAGTACACCTACTACTATTTCTACAATTGCTACTACTGCTACTTCTATTATTGCAGCTACTGCTACTACTACTACAACTTTTACTTTGACTACTCCTTCTACTACTACGACTACTACAACTGCAACTGCTGCAACTGCTACTGCTACTACTGCAACTAATACTACACCTACTACTATTACTAACTCTACTACAACTTCTGGTACTTCTACCCCTTCTACTACTACTACTACTCCTATTACTAATACTACTACTACTACAACTTCTCCTCCTACTACTACTAGTGCTACTACACTACTACGACAGCTGCTACCACTACTACAACAACTATAAGTGCAACTTATGCTGCATCAACTACTTCTGCTACTGCTGCTACTACCTCTACTGCTATTTCTACAGCCACTACTACTACTGTTACTCCAGCTACTACTACTACTACTTCCACTCCTTCTAGTACACCTACTATTACTGCTACTACTGCTACTACTACAACTATCGCTACTACTACTACGACTTGTACTTTGACTACTACTTCTACTACTACTACTACTACTGCAACTGCTACTGCTGCTACTGCAACTAATACTACACCTACTACTATTACTAACTCTACTACAACTTCTAGTACTTCTACTCCTTCTGCTATTACTACTAGTCCCATTACTAACACTACTACTATTAAAACTTCTCCGCCTACTAATACTAGTGATACTACACTACTGCTTCGCCCACTACTACTACTACAATAAGTACAACTATTGCTACCACTATAACTATTACTACTACTATTACTGCTAGTACTGCCATTATACCTACTTCTACTATACTATTGCTAGTATTGCAGCTACTGCTAGTACTACAGCTACTACTACCACTTCCACTACCACTACTTCTGCTACAACTACTACTTCTGCTACAACCACTACTACTACCACCCTTGCAACTACTAGTACTACTTCTGTTACTATAGCTACTACTACTACTGCTACTGCAACTACCCGTCTTCTCCTCCTCCTCATACTACTACTACTACTTCTGTTACTATAGCTACTACTACTACTGCTACTGCAACTACCCGTCTTCTCCTCCTCCTCATACTACTACTACTACTACCACCACCACTACTACAGCTGCTACTACTACTATTACTACAACTACAACTACTACAGGTACTACTACTACTACTACTACTACTACTACTACTACTACTACTACTACTACTACTACTACTACTACTTCTACTACTACAACTACTACAAGTAGTACTCCTACTAAAGCTACTACTACTACTGCTAATACGAGTTCTACTACTTCTATTGCTATTATGACTACTACTAATATGCTACTCCTACTTCTGCCAGTAGTGACAGTAGTAGTGGTGGTGGTGGTGGTGGTAGTAGTAGTAGTAGTACTCATTGTAGTAGTAGTAGTAGTAGTAATAGTAGTAGTAGCACTAGTAGTGATAACTGTAGTAGTATCAGAAGTAGTAGGACTAGTAGTAGTAGTAGTAGCAGCAATAGTAGCTGTTGTAGTGGTAGTAGTAGTAGTAGTGGCAGCAGCATTAGTAGCACTAGTGGAAGTGATAGTAGTAGCAGAAAAAAGTAATAGGAGTAGTACTAGTAGTGGTGGTAGTAGATGCAGCAAAATTAGTAGTGTAGTAGTAGTAGTAGCAATAATAATTGAAGTAGGTGAAGTAGTGGTAGTTGTAGCAGCAACAACAACAACAACAATAGTAGGGGCAACTACAGTAGCCGCAATACAAGTAGTAGTAGTTATTATTATTATTGTTGTTGTAGGAGTAATAGCAGTATAGTACTAGTAATAGCAACAGTTGTAGTTGTAGCAATAGTAGTAGTAGTAGTAGTATTAATAATAGTATTAGCAGTAGCAGCAACAATAGTAGCAGTAATAGTAGCAGCCATAGAAACAATAGCAACAATAGTAGTAGTGGTAGTTGTTGTTGTAGTAGTAGTAGTAGTAGTCATAGTAGCAGAAGCTGTAGTAGTAGTTGTTGATGCAGTAGTAGGAGTAGTAGTAGTAACCGTAGCAGTGACAATAATTGGATTACTAGTTGTAGTAGTGGCAGTAGCAGTAGTGGCAGCAATAACATAGTAGTAGTGGTAGAAGTAATAGTAGTAGTAGCAGTGGTAGTGGCAAAATGAGTAGAAGTAGTAGTTGTAGTAATAGAAGTAATAATGGTAGGAGTGTTAGTAGTAGTTGTAGTTGTAGCAATTCTAGTTTGCAGTACTAATTGTAGTAGTAGTTGTTGGTGCAGTAGCTGTAGGAGTAATAGTCAAAGCTATAGTAGTTGTAGCAGTAGGAGTAGGAGCCGTAGTAGTATTAGTAGTAGTAGGAGCTGGAGTCATAGTAGTAATGGTAGTAGTAGTCGAAGCTATAGTAGTTGTAGTACAAGTAGTAGTTGTAGTAGTACTAGTAGTCAGACTTGTAGTAGCAGTGGTAGTATTGGTAGGAGTGGCAGTAGAAGTTGTAGTAGTAGTAGCAGTAATAGTTGAAGTAGAAGTAGTAGTAGTATTAGTATTAGTATTAGTACTAGTAGTAGTATGAGTAGTAGTAGTAGCAGTATTAGTGGTAATAGTAGTGGCAGTAATAGTATTTGTACTATTTGTAGTAAAAGTAGTACTAGTAGTAGTTGTTGTTGTAGTTGTAGTAGTTATAGGGTAGTAGTCATAGTAGCAGCTGTAGCAGTCATTGTTGTACTAGTTATCGGAGTAGTAGTAGTAGCTGTATTAGTGGTAATAGTAGTGGCAGTAATAGTATTTGTACTATTTGTAGTAAAAGTAGTACTAGTAGTTGTAGGTGTTGTAGTTGTAGTTGTTATGGGGTAGTAGTCATAGTAGCAGCAGTAGCAGTCATCGTTGTAGTAGTTATCGGAGTAGTAGTAGTAGTAGTACTATTTGTAGTTGTTGTTATAGTAGCAGAAGTAGTAGTA